>JAVQJD010075807.1:0-13998 GCA_036023655.1 Nannoperca australis
TTTTTTTTTTTTTTTCCGCAGCTCTCTCTCTCAGTAAGTACCAGCTGTCACCTGCAATTACTGTTGAGAGAGAGAGAGAGAGAGAGAGAGAGAGAGAGAGAGAGAGAGAGAGAGAGAGAACAAGAATAGTTCTTTCTCCTGCGGCCTGCCATTAAGCTTTTCAGTCTCATTGCTGCTCTTTATCTTTCTTCCAAGCACATTTCCATGGCCGTAACTCCATGCAGTACATTTTGGATTTTTCAATTGTAGCATCTTGAATTGGCCCGGCAAATTGCATGCCCTGCAATTAATCAAGTGTATGCAAACCTCCCCCTGCTGCAGAGCGCGCCACAACCTACAAGTGATTAAACATTAAAGATAGCTTGCATTTTTTCCCCCCACTGACCTTTTTGTCATCCCTAACAATAAAATGAAAAGAGAATTACATGACAGAGAAAAGAGGATTGGATTGGGGGTGGTTGTGGTGGTGGTGGTGGTGTTGGGTGTGTGTGTGGGAGGGGGGAGATGAGGACGATTGGGGAAGCGTGGCAGCGTTTGGTTAAAAAAAAGCAAAGAAATGTACACAAAAGACAAGAGAAAAGCGAGAAACTAATTATATCTGAGTGGCCATATGATGGTGGCAGTGTTGGGAGTATTTAATCAAACAAAGCGTGCAGAAGAGCCCAAACAAGTCGGTGGGGAGCATATTAATGTGAACACGTTATCGCGGCGGCCCCTGCGTTATTGTTGATTGCATCAGTCATTTTGTAGCACGCAATGACGGCGAAGGGGGCTCGGCGAAGGGAATGATGAAATTGGCCGCGCATTGAATCTTGTGCTGTCTTGCTTACACACCTTAACATGCGTCTGTATCTCCCATACAGACATCCCATGTGGACTACATAATAATGCTGTTTTGTTTTTTGTTTTAAATGTGTCTAGCTATAATTGTATTGCTCATATCTCATATGTTACATATTACATTGTGAAAAATCACATACTTACTGCTGCACTGCACTGTATAGTTTCATGGTTATATAAAGCTTTGTGGCAGAGTTTGAAGGATTTTAATTTCTTTTTAATCTGCGGTACTGTTTTGTTCATTTTGGTATGCATGTGCAGCATAGAAATCAAGTTTCTTCCCTGAAAAAATATCCATGATTTTGTTGAAATCTCCTGCTTTTTAATACATTTTTGTAGCATTTTTAGCTCCGAGGAGTTTCTCAGATGTAGCAGGATAATGAGTAGTGACAGGGACACTTTAATTAGGTATTTTGACTTGAAATGTGTCACCATCCTTCTAGGTGGTGTTGCCTGCTGTTTTTGTGTGCCTGTCTCTGATCTTCTCGCTCATCGTCCCGCCGTTCACTGAATATCCGAGTCTGGAGCTGCAGCCCTGGATGTATGGCCTGCCTCAGACCACCTTTTACAGGTAACCACATTTATGATACGGCTTTTTGAAGCAACCTTTTAGAGTCACAAAACCCCAGAATAATGAGCTTCGTGTTTGTGACCTCCCCACCCCCACAGCACTGGGAAGTTTAACTTACAGCATCCCGATGTCCGACACTGTTCAGGGATTACTGAAATGTAATTATAACACACGAAAGCTACCAAACTCACACAGGAAGACCATTGCTTTGCCCACAGACAGAACAACTGATTCAATTTTGGCATTAATTGGGGTTTTGACAAACACACTCAGTAAAATCTATTCTAAGACAAATTATATAACTAGTACAGGCAATATAATGTAAAAACCATTCCCCATTCAAAAGCACGTTATACATATAAAAATAAAAAGAATTCTCCACAATCATCTAGCAACACCTGAAAATTATCTTGAGAGTCCCTTGGGGGATGCAACCCCCAGGCTGAAATCCACTGGCCTAGAATGATTTGTCAGTTTTGTTTCTCACATTTTAACCAAATTAGACCTCAGATTTTAATTTAGATTTGAATGTTAACAAGAGCAAGTGATACTTTCCTTGAAGTTGAGCTGGTCTGTTGCCGAATGGTATGATTCAAGCGTGACAGCAATATGTTTATACCCATTGTTACATATCACTCCCTGTTCCTATTACCCAGAAGCAACAATATCTCTCCAAAGGAAATTATGTTTACTGTTTAGAGGTAGAGAGTGTGTGAATAATATGAAGATAAATTGGGTAGTTATAGTCGATGGACAAAATGCTGTAAGACACTTCAACTTGCCACAGTACTGCTCGTGCTGTTTGATTGCCAAGAGATTGCTGCATTGTTGAGGTCATCAATCTGGACACTGTCCCTTCCTTGGCGGCAGCTCTCTGTTCTGTCATTGAGAATCGCAGACATGCTTAGTGACAAAACACAGGCTTGGTGGACAGGATGTGGACAGATAAAACAACAGATGTGCACCACTGTAAATGGAATTTTATGAAGACTCTCACCTTATTAAGTATAGCACTTAATAAACATATATCCCTATGTTATGTGCACATTTACTGTACGGGACACTCTCTTTATGTGGTTTTATAGGTAGAATCTCTCCATATTCACACCAGTGAGCTCCACTTTGCTGCAGCATGCTCCATCACTGACTGTAACAACAAAAGTGCTGTATAAATTGCCAATTGAATTTTAATATGCACCACAGGTTACAGAACCTGTCCAAACCATCCGACTAATCGTGGCCCTCTATTCATAATCTGATTTTGTGACATGAAGCTGTAGCTGGACATCCACCCTGCAGGTATTTCATTCCCCCTGGCAGCACTTTGTAGAAATTCACTTTGAATATGTCAAGACACAATTAACTGTAACCTGAAGCTATTTTTTTATATATACAATCTTAACCATTAATCAGAGTGAAACGCTGTTTCTTTTGTATTTGTTGACATATTTCTACACTTTGGTTTGATAGGATCTAATGTATCTGATATAATAATAATAATATAATATTCTAGTCCAGACACAAAGACAGAAAACTTTGACTAGAAACTGTATTATTTATTACTTTTGTTTCCCTTCAATATCTTGAAATCGTGGATTTCAATATCTACACGTGGATCTTTATTGCACTGAAGAAGCTTTTCAGTACTTTTTATTCCTGAAAGAAATGGCTTGTTTTTCAAGTATTCCAAAAGTACAACTGTGCTGTACTTTTCTTCCAGACTATTACTCTGCTTCCATGTCAACAATGCAACTGAAACATTGAAATGCCATTCTTCTCTCACCACAGTGCTGTAACATACAAATCCAATCTGTCCGTGCCCCCCTGTCAATAGTGCTGAAACATTAAAAATTGTCGGTCTCTCTCCATGGTGCTGAAACATTAAAACCCAGTCAGTCTACTTGTACCACTATTATTACTTTCTCTGTGGCTTTCTCTTCTCACTGCCTGGTGTATGTGGAGTCACCCTTAGCCCTTAGCAACAACAATCAAGTAGTGCAACAGCCATACACAACCAAAAACTCATAAAACAACATCCTAGTAACCTACCTAAGACACTTGCAACGGCCTAGATGGAAAACAGTTATCCCTAAAATATTGCCATTGTAGTGGTCTTACAAGGAGATTTACATGGTATTGTGTTAATATTTCAAACTAAACGTTTTTGATGAAAATTTGCTTATTTCAGTCCAAAAAACTTAAAAGTGAATCATTACACTGAAAACTAAATTATGTGAAGGAATTACAGAAAAATTAAGAGTTTTGCTTATTTCAGTTCCTTTGCAACTCGTCCTGAGACTAAACAGTGTATGTTGCTTTTATTAAAGTAACTGACCAGTTTACATTCTCTTCTTTATGTCAACACAAGACAGCTTGTGACAAGTGGGAATAAAATCCTGGCTAACAAGCACTGGATTTCAGAGACTCCTCCTCTGCGGACTTTGTCACACAGTCTCTGCCAAAGTGGCAAAGACTTGAACTGCACATTCAGTTTTCTGCGGGATTCCTGGGAGCCCTTCTTGTATGCTACATTTTAAAACCGGAGAGTTCTTAATTTCTCTGACTTTCCCTGTGGTCAGTTACTGTATTGAATATTGTCTTTTCCCTAGAGTGATTTTAAAACATCCTGCTTTATGATGACGATGATTAAAAGTAGTGTGCCTCTCCATCCTTGAAGTTTATTCAGGGGACCATTCCAATCCTGTATACCTCATAAATTGCAATGATCCATTTTAGATTAGAGTGATTATAGATAATGATTGATCTCAAGGTTCAAGGGGCTTTGAACCCAACATAATGTGGATTATTTTGTTGGGGGGGAAATTGGATTGAGATATCAGAATATGGAAGGTAATATTAATGCTCCAAATAAAAGATGAAGACCACCCTCTTTGGTTTCTAATTCCCCAAAGGGGTTATTCCTGTAATATAATGTAGCCTTCATCTGACTTTCCTCTAATATTGTCTCAACTCCTACTTTTATGATGTTTCATTTTGACTAGATGAACTATTCATTAGTTCCACTCTTTCTGTGTATATGCCCAAGTCTTCATTTCAGAACTGTCCAATAGTTTTATTATCTTGAACAACGTGGTAACCCAGCCATTGTTAATTGCAAAACAGATGGCTGCACATAATCCATTTTTACAATCGGACCACTTCAATTGTGCTCACTGGTGGCCAAGGAAATGACTGTGTGACCTTCATGGAGATGCCTCTAAATGAGACAATGAACACTGTATTAATCCAAATGGTCGGCTGGGCTGAGGCCACTGCTGGCAGAGAGCCATCACGATGGTCTTTATGAAACACTGTGTTTTAACTCCCCCAGTACCCTTAAGATAAAGGGCAGAGTGTGTGTGGTTAGTAATGAGAATGAAATTGGAAGATTGTTTAACTGAGACACAGGCCTTAGATATGTACAGGACACTCAGATGATAATGAAAGGCTGCAGAGAGCCTATACTGTACACAGAATCTTTAAGAGGCTCAAATCGGTACGTGCTTTGACAAAAAGGGCAGAGCTGGACTCAAGCTATAGAGAAAAAGTCAACACCACTGTATAGTCAATGTTAGTAAACTCGGTGATTCAGATAACCCCAGTCTTGTGCAGCATTGCTGTCGAGTATTTACTTGAAATGCACTACATCCGATCCCCTGGTGTGCATGTCTCATTTCCTTTCAGGCTTTTCTGGATGTCAAGATACGTTTAAGATTAATGTTCATCTAAACTCCTGCGCTTTGCCAATGTGGAAGACAGATTAGATGATTTATAAAATCTTAATCAGTTGTGACCGCAGATGAATCAGAGGACTTGTAAAATCCTAACCTGTTGTGAAATTTTTATTGTTTTTCAAACATAATTTCTGAGATTTTTATCACTCAGACTAGTTAATTCAGTAAATCAGAAAGTAAGTATTACATGTCACTAATCACATAATTAACTGAGAGTATTCTTCTGGATTACGATATATCACTGATCTGTGATTTCAGAGTCTCTGAATATCAAAATGATGACACCAGTCAAACCAACAAGATAGGTTCAAAAGTCAAACTCCATATTGCTCTGCTTCACCTTAATGTAAACTCAGCTCTTTTTGTTTGTTGGCAGTCTTCTCTTTAAAATGTCTGGGTGCAAATATCCAGCATATTGATTTGATCAAGGCTGCACGGGTCATTCTGTAAATCGATTCAGCTGGATAAACTCTCTAGACTCTATCATCCAATGGAATGACAATAGCTTACCACTGGTCATGACCACCCAGACTCTGATTAGTATTTCCATTTTGAATGTCTAGATGGGTAATTCAAGTGTAAGTCAGGCTAGAGGTTGTCCTCTGGCAGTAAAGCCTAATTTAAGCTCTCCTTGAACCAATCAATGCTACAGCCACACCTGGTATCATTTCACAATTCCAGAGCCAGTTATACCATGGCTCCACCAAAACTGACCATGGCCCAAGCTTTTTCTTTTCTTAATTTTTTATTGATATTTGTGTCCATCATTTGATCATAACATGACGGTTATAGGCTATTTCTATAATATAAATACTCCCCAGCCACCTACCCCAGCCTATATTTCCATGGGTCCACGCTTTTTTTTTTTTTTTTTACTTCTACGCTTCTGTCAGAATATAAGACCCAATTAATGTTTTTTGCTCTGTTTTATTGACATGGTGACAGATGGCTGTGCTCATGGATTAAAGTGACATGGGGACCTACTATGAGGGATTACAATGAAGATCTTATTGTATATCGAAATGTTTGAATGTGTATTACAATTGATTATATTCCCAATATTTACAGCAATGACGGGCCAGACAATTTGGAGGTGTCTAAGGTGGTGGAAACCTTGGTGAACAAGCCTGGCTTTGGGACACGTTGCATGAATGGAGACCCAATACCGTAAGTGTTTTTGAGTACACAAGAAGCCAAAAGAATAGCATTAATGTGCATATGCAAATTGTACTTATAAAGTATTAAGCTTTGCAAGCTGCGTGTGTTTGGCTAGTAGTCACACACCTGTGTATGTACATATGCAAACATGGAGTCATGCATGTCTGAGCATGTGCCACCTTGAAGACACCCTGCAGCAGACACAGAACAAGCTGTAAGAAAGCCAAGTAGCCCAGAGCATTGGAAAGGAATACTCTGCGTGATTTTGGAAAGCAAATGATCATCCTTATCAGAATAAGATTAATAATGAATACTCTTTAAACTTCAAAATGAAATGGAATTATTGCTGAGCTTAGAGCCCACATAGTTCAGAAGTGCTTGTGCTTCACAAAGGCCATGAGCAGCGTTCTGTGCTTAAGTTCTTCAAACACAGCCCACACACATTTTAATTTAGAGGTATCCAGCAGTCTTTAAAAATATATTAGGTGTGACTCGTGTTGTTTATACTGAGTGTGTAAAAATTATATCCACTTGATAAAATACCTGTAATATCTCAATTCACTTTCAATATTCTGATTCTCTTTTCCCTCATTCTCTTCACTTCTTTAGGTGAAGACCTATCACAAGTTTTTTTACCATGTTTCACAACAGAGATAATTATGTTTATGTTTTTCAGCAGATATTGTTGTTAATACCATTGAAACATTCATATTTCCTCCATTGTTTTCTCTTAGACAGTTACCGTGTTCTTCCAGTGGCTCTGATTGGTTCACTCCACCAGTCGATCAGTCTGTCGCTGACATCTTCCTTAACGGGAACTGGAGCATGTCAAACCCCTCCCCCTCATGTCAGTGCAGCACGCCGGAACGGACGATCATGTTACCTGACTGTCCACTCGGTGCAGGGGGACTACCTCCACCTCAGGTTAGTCTCCTAAAGCGAACCGTAGTAGGGTGGTGTGGTAGCTGGAGCCACCGTTATGTGACTTTGAAGGTCATAGATTTGATGCCCTTCAACTGTGTAAGTCTCTGTCTGAGGTCCCTTGAGCAAGGCTGTTAAACCTGCCTGTAGACCCTGGACCCTTTGGTAAAAATGTGTATGCTTACTGTGTGTGTGTGTGTGTGTGTGTGTGTGTGTGTGTGTGTGTGTGTGTGTGTGTGTGTCAAAGTGGGATATGCTGCAGCAAGAGAGTGGAAATGTAAAAAAAAAAAGAATCATTGACACAATGGTACAATAAAAAATGCTTCTCATGGGAGCTTTTGCGTTGCAGTCTGAAAGTCCCAGTCAGCATCATTTTGATTTGGAAATGTAAAGGAACTTACTAACAAGGAATTTGCATTGCATTGCAAAATGTAAATCAGCCTTTTGTGCTACCTCCCTTTTGTGAACTAGTGTGCATGCATGAAAGTAGGGCCAAAATTGATTCCACTGAAAATATCTGAATTGGCCATTGCCAGTGTTCCCCATAACTGCTGAAAATCCAGTTCAAATATACCCATAGCATCATTTTTACTCTTTCAGGTATATGCCAACCTTTCACCTTGTAGCATCTTTGAGAACATTTGATTGAATGCACTGCCGGCATAGACTGCAAAGGACCTCACCTTTTTCTGCTCACATCACAAGTCCTGGGAGGTTTGCATGTTTCATCCTCCAGACGTCAATAGTCATTCTTTATAGGCCATTACTTGAACAATATACGTGGCCAAATGTGGCGAGGGTGAATGTTGCACAGTGTGACCTGAAGAGGCTTGATCCAGGCCGGGATCGATGAGCAAGTTAGAGACCGGCCACCACCTGCTGACTGAGCCAATCACGATACAGAGAGAAAGTAGTCTCTCATTTGGAGCTAAATGATTTGAGAAATCTAAGCTCGAGTGAGACTAGGCGGAGAAGCTGCCACCTCCACGCCAGTGTCATTTTATTAGAGATGGCCTAGCCTTTTTGGCATGTGCTTGCATTTTAAGAGATTTGAATTTGAATTCTCATTCCTAACCCCACTTAAATATGTCAATATTGTCTTTCCCTTGGGGTTTTATGATGGTTGAGAATTTGTTTGTGATAAATTAACTCGGATGGAGTTCGTCTGATGTCCAATACCTGAGATTTAGCCGGAATGTTTTACGTGTGACACAAGATATGTCTTGTATGTAAATATATACAAACATACAAGGGTTTTGTGAGATGATCATTCACAAAAGTGTTTGATATGTATTCATTGACTTGAATGGCTATTATGGGCTATTGTTTAAGCAAATGTCCCAGACATCTTCCACTTTAGTGAATTATCTCTAAATATGACAATCACAGCAGTGTCATTTATTTTGAGAAAACTATACATTCATGCCGTCTAATGATGGTTTGTTATACAGCTTACAGTACATATATTATAGCACTGCATTGTACATTCATGAAATTGGGACATTGATCTCTGAATTAAGATCAATTTGCAAAGAGGTTATGAAGTAGCAGACTATTTTCTTTCAGTCTCAGTTCTTCAGGGAAGTGAGGGAGCGTTGAAAGAGATATTCTGGCCCAGTTAAGAAAAAACACACACGGCCACATACAGATATATCTAAAATGATTTTGTCTCATAATTGCCATGGCATTTCCCCCTTCAATATTTGATGTACTTGGGAGAAGTCATCTTGGAAGGACAAATGAGACATCCATAAAAAAAGAGACTGCGCAAAGTCAATGACTTCCAACAAGCAGGACATGAAATGACACAGTTTGAAACTGCAGGGCTCATCTGTGACTCCTTTATTTTCCTTCCAATCCCCTATACCTCCCCTATATACCACTCCATGCTATGTAATGTGCCATTTCGCACCCTCCGCAGATCTGTAATGCCTCATTGAACTTGTGTGAGTCTTGCTGTGTGCTCCATCCTCTGACAAGGCCACCCAGAGCCACATTAAAGGAGCAACTGTCCAGGTATCGTGTTATGGGATGATTGTTGAGACAGTCAAACAAGAGAAGTGCCCTTTCTGTAACCTTTTCCATTCTCTGACGTTCGGCCCTGGCTTGTGACAGCGCTGTCTAGCAGTCCCCCATTTGTTGAGACGCTGCTTGTGTCTTTGTGTCTTCCCGGTACCCCACTAGGCCATCAAGGTCTTCCTTTCAAACCCTCTTTTTTTATGTCATTCTTTTCCACCACTCCACCTGCTTCTCCCATTTAAAACTGCCTCACTCTTTTTTTCACCGGAGTCAAATTCCTAGTATGTACACATACCTGGCCAATAAAGCTGATTCTGATTCTGATTCTGATTCTGATTATAGGTGGTTCTCGGGCCCAAACCTTTTCCTGTTATTTTAAGAACTGCTATTACTTTACGACTTTACTGGATTTATTTATTTTACTTATTTTACTTTATTCTTTCATGCTGTAAGTGCTTGGTACTTTTAGTACACTTAGCCTCGGTAAAAAGACCACTTACAAAGGCAAATCCTTGCCTACATCCTGTTACATTCACTTGCATCATTTCTCCTTTATTTACAACATCTTATTTTGTTTCAATCCAGATCCCGTGAAAGGATATTAAATAGACTCTCATTTTTGCATGGAAACAACCTTGAGGACATTGAGTTATTATCGTGCAACTAGATTATTTTGGCCGGTTATTTTCCACTGTGCACACGCTGGAGGAACCTTAAATTTAGGATAAGAAGTCAATACTGGGGGATAAAATAGCAGAAGACAAGTGAGGAGAGGAGAATATTTGTATGCAGTACTGCTGGTAGCAGTCACATTTCTCTCGTCACCACCTTCTTTTTGCATAGTGCAATACTTTATTTATTTGGCAAGGGGTCAGTATTTATAACACAGTACGCCACTAAGCCTTGCAGCCTTTTATTTCATCATCTGGAATCTTGATAGATTACCACTGTGATGTGTGTGTGTGTGTGTGTGAGTGTGAGTGAGAGAGAGAGAGAGAGTTCATATGGTAGAAAGTCACTGTAACACAGTGTGATTCTGAGGTGAAATGGTTGACCATGGTCCTTTTTATCCAATCTTAGTAAAAAAAGACCCTTCTTTACCAGCATAATAGTCTAGTTTCTTTATAAATGATAGCGAATGAAATTGAGTGTAACCCTGCATGCCTCTCCATCTCTCTTTGGTTCCCTGCTGTTAACAACAATCCACCAGTGGGTCATAACCCATAGTTTAAAGTGTGAAATGCAGTGTGGTGCATAAGGTCAAGAGACAGAAACATACATGTATAGTATAATGTTGAATAGCGTGGTTGTCATGCTCATTTGCACAGTAGACGAATTTGCAGACGCAGACTTCTTGTAAAGTAGGATAAATATAATGAAATCTGAATAAATGCATTTGACATGCTGCTAAAAACACATATGTACTTAGGCACATCTATTTCCACGGGCATGTGAACATCTATGCATTTATCATCATTGCTGCAATGCGTACCTGTAGACTCTGGTCCCTCACAGGGGGCCATAAATTAATGAAAGTCCAAGGCAGAGACCACCCACAGAAGCTGAGCACATTGTGAGGATGTATTCCCTTTGACCTGAAAGCTTCCCCTGTTGAATAAATCATGACAAAGTGTACCAGCATCACACTCGTCTTTTTATCTTTTATCCTGCCCATCCTCCGAATATGCCCTTGAGAAACTAAAGAAAAGACGAGAGAGAGAAGACAAATAACTATAGACACACCACTACAGGAGGTAGTGTGAAATCATTGTTTCCATGGAAATGGCAGGCAACAGTAAGCTAATTATCAATTCTGAGGTATTGACTCTCATTCACTGGTGATATTTAACCTTCATAGATGAATAGGCCGTCATGCATGCAGAGGAATTGATAAAGCCGCCACGGTCACCGAATTACGATTGATGTCTTTATCATTTGGAGACTGGCCTAACTACAACTTGCTTGCAAATTACTCTCCTTGGCCTCATCTATCAGGCTATTGATGTTTGGCATTGGTTTACCATTTGCGTGGGGAATAAGAGTTCTGCTCGGACATTACAACTACCATTATGTGTATGTGTTTTGCCTTTAGAAAAGAAAGCTTCTCTGTAGTCAATTCTTTAAAATTCAGAACATAAAATTAGCAGCACTATCAATGAAACCATAATGAATTTGTAAGCTTTACATCTGAGGGAAGGCAGTTTTTTTTCTCCAACAGCTGTTGGCAAAAAAATAAATAAATCCAACTAACTGTAGATCAGTTCCAAACCCCTCCAGTCCATACTTTGCGTCCTGGCGAACACAACAGGCTGACACATGCTTTCTCTGCTGGGCTCTGTTGATTTGTCACTTTGACTCGCAACACCCGCAGATCCATTTTAGTGTAAAACGACCTGTCCAGAGCCACCCTCTCTGCAGAAAGCAAGAGATGCTCGAGAACAAAAGCAGAAAGGTCATTGAATTGTGAAGTGAGGCAAAAGCTGGATGAAGCAGCGGTTTCTCTTTGTTGTGGCTGAACAGAACAGAAAGGGTCCGGATGAAAATCTGTCACCGGGCGTGGATGTGTGCAACTCAATCATGATCTGGGGTGGAATTGCCAGAGCAGCTTTTTGCTGTGGTTAGTAACTACATGTTTGGAACCAAGCAAGTGCGTTCCACACTACTCCAGCTATTATCTAATGGTATTGTTTGGCTCCGTTTAAAATTATTGTTGTGATGCGATCATATCGGACATAATCACACAACACAATGAAATGTGCTGAACTGAAGAGCAGCTCCTGAAATACACATGATGATACCCAATTACACAATAGAGCACCTGCCACTTCCACTATCGACTCATCGTGTTATAATGCGTTAAATGGTTTCAAAACAACTCCACACGCGCAGAAACATATTGTTTCGCGTGAAAACACAATTAACCTGATCGTCACATGAAAAAGTTGTGACCCGACACTTTAACATGTTTAATTATGAAAACATTCTGCTTTCCGGAGATTGCTTTTCTTTGTGCACACTAGATCAAAATGGAAAACTTTAGCGTAGCAGTATGATATAAACGGTGCCAAGATTAATATGAACACAGCACCGTCTCTTATCTCTCCAGTGCTCGAGTGTGCCAGCTCATTCAACAGATTTGATTACTCCTTAGTTTACATTTCCCTCACCCCTGTTTGCTTCCCCATCACGCCACCACTGTGTGGTTGTGGACTGATGTTATGTACAGAATGCCAAGCACACTGAAGCTGCTTCTAGGTAATGAACAGGAGATGCAGGCCCAGGTATTGAACAATCACGTAATGTTCCCATTTCAGTCTTGTTGATGTGGGATATGGACCAAGGCCAAAATAATTAGACCCACACTGACTGTATGCTCGGGTATAAACTCATTGTACACACAGCGGAGTGTAGAAGCTCTTATTTTTGGTTTTGTTTGTTTCCGAGTTCCTGTGGCTTTTCGAAGGAGAAGCATGTTTGTTCAGAGATAAGCCAAGGTTGCTGTGCCGTTCGTCCTCCTTATCTCTGATTCATAAGCCAGATGGGTTCTCTTCTTCCTCTGCTTTCTCCTTCTGTTTGTTCTTTTCCTTGTGATTCGAGTCCTCCTCCTCCTCCTCCTCTTCTCCTCTTTCCTCCTGTGCTCTTTTAACTTATGTTTCTATCCTCTTTCCACTCCTGCTCTGCTCTCTCCTCTTATTATATGTTTAACTTCTTTAATCTTGATTCTTTTCTGCCATTGTTCTGCTCCTCTTCCTTGTTTTACCTCAACGCATCCTCGTCTCCTCCACTGTACTGCTAGGTCTGCACCCCATGGAATGACACTACCATGCACTGTAAAACCCAAACAATGAGTGATTTATCTGTAAAGGGAGTTTTGGGCAGAGGAAAGAAAATGATGGGGAAAGAATTGATGCCTGGAAATGATAACTGGACATCTACTCCTTTTACAGACATTTATTGCAATCCATCCCTTCCGTTGTGTTATAAGGATATTAAGTGGGTACACACGCAAAGGTAATTAAAACACAGGGGTAACCATTTAAACAGCACACCATGTGTACCCAAGGGTTGCACATCAAGCTGTAGAGAAAGGTAGATAACCAGCGTAACTAGGGGGTACGTTGCTAAATTGTGTTGCAGTCGGGGGTTCTCAATTGCACTTTATCAAGGATCACTTTGCTAATTAGCATAGTGTTACTTCTCTAAATAAGCAGGGCTAAAGTAGGTTGTGTCGGCGTCAGTGTGTGTGTACTGGGAAGAATCACTGCACATTGTGGAGTATATTCATGGCGGTTTGTCGCACCCTCCCTTAATTGGGCATTTGAATTTAACCATTTATCCACAGAGGGCATCTAATTAGGGTCCTCTGACATTAGACACAGCTTTTGCTGCTTTGGTGGGGGTCTAGATTTCAGCCAGGCTTCCCATAGCCCGGCTTAATTGACTATTATGATAAGGGTCGAGAGAATGTGTCCCTCGGTCCTGTAAACAGATATCACCTGCAAAATATTCTTGCTCTCACGCTTTGTTGATTTTGCATCGGCTGGATTAGTTTTATGGGTGGCTGACCAGTTGTCTGTGGGCAGACTTTCTGGCCATGATGCTTCTCAGGTACAGTTAAGTGCCATGTGCAAAAGTTCTAAGTGCACTGCACTGTTGCCTCACAGCAAGAAGGTCCTGGGTTTGATCCCTGCAGGTGGCTCAGTGGCCTTTCTGTGTGGAGTTTGCATGTTCTCCCCATGTTCACTAGGGGTTTCC
>JAVQJD010075809.1:0-40577 GCA_036023655.1 Nannoperca australis
GGGTCAGTTTGTAACAGAAAAAGTGTGACGATCGCAGGGGTGCCTAAACGTAAACATTTATTGTTTTCCAGAAAGCCACACACAACCAAATATTAATAACCCTTTCCGGGATCTTCACAGAAAAAAAAGTCAGGAAATAAATAATAACCAAATAACTATCTCTGGGTTCTTCACAGAAAAAAGGTCCATTGAACATTAACTTTCTGTTGTGCCGTGCACAATCTTAACAGGTAAAAGCTCGCATTTGGCCTTGCAAGTTATCATACTTGTCTTTGTGACGGGATTTATAGTGTCGGCGCAGATTGCATTCTTGGAATACCGCCACCGCTTCTTGACAGATGAGACAAACAGCCTTTTCTTTGCATTGAACAAAGAAATTATCGTTTGACCACTGCAGGTTAAATACCCAGCATTCTGAATCAATTTTTCTCTTACCTAACCTTTTCGCCATTATTCCGTTCTATTTGACAGGGGCTAGTCTAGGATTCGCGTGGCCAGACGGAAAAAAAATCATAATGCGTCTCTGGTATTGTTCAGGGGGCCGGGCCGTATCCGGCCCGCGGGCCTTAGTTTGGGGACCACTGCCGTAAACTTTTCAGACAACATGGACGAGAACTTCCTAAAAGTGCTCAGACGGAACTGGAACATCTACAATTCTCAGACAACCGGGCAAACTATTGTACTACACAAATATTGTTATATTGTTATATACAGTATGTGGATTTTCATGTATATGTATCTTCTTTTACCTACTTGTATCTACATAACAGTTAAATGTTTGTTTACCTTTGTTCAGCTGTGGGTTTTTGTTTTAGCTTTTATGTCTATTTCTGTGTAACTACATTGAGATCAATAAAAAAAACAGTCAAATTCCTTGTATGTGGACAAACACTTGTCCAATAAAGCCGATTCTGATTTGATCAAAAGCTCTAAAATGCTACTAAATGCACCGTGATGTGAAATTGTTTTCTCAACAAGTCGAATAAAGTTCATTTCTGTGGCACATCCAAAGATTCGTGAGAACCCGGGTCCCAGAGAAGACATAAACAAAAACCTATAGTGACAGTGTGACACCCAATTAGAATTACTTAGTTGCATGCACTGCTAAAGAAGACACAAACTACAGAAGAGAGTCAGGTGAGCTGTTGCAGTCTCAGTCTACAAGCATAATCAATACCCTCGCTGCTCCTGCCGTTCAATAACAATGGAAAACAGTCGAACTTTGTTAACAAGGATTTCCTGAATGGAGGCAGACTTGAATTATTACAGACTTAAAATAAATTGTGGTTATAGTGTATTAGACAAATGACTGTCGAAACAATGTATTATGTGGTTATCATGGTGAGTGGTGTTTAAAATAAATACATAAATAAAAACACTCACCATTTCCAGACTTTCACCATGTCATCTAGTGAGCCGGTGACAATAGTTTCCGTCCCATCCGCCTCACTTTTCCCCCACGCTGCCGTCCAGATAGCATCGTCGTGTGCTGAGAGGAGAAGAAAAGTTCAAACTGTGACGAGTAGAAGCGGTGTTCTACGCCTGAAACTAGCGGGGCTGATGGGAAGAGTATTTCAATGAAAAGTCTGGCTTCAACATCAACAAAACCCATGAAAGCACCAACAACTTGTTAGTGTGACTCTGAATATGTTGCGATTTCCACACCTTGTCTAGTTCTCAGTTACAAGTATATAAGTATAAAGTTTCAGATTACAGCAGGATAGTGTATGTGAGACAGACTCAAAATAAACTACATCAACAATGTTCATGTATGAACATACGCAACAGTGTGGCTCATTAATGCGTCTTAAAATAGATTTTGGACAAAAAAAATAACAAAATATGCACTTTCACAAACAATATATTTTATCCTTCTTGCAATTTTGTGGCAATTACTTGTCTCGTGTTGAGTGACAACAAACAACAACAAGAAGACAGCTTTAAACAAGAGGGGAAAGTAATGGAAGTAGTTCAGCTATAGTTGTACAGTGAGATCTACTGATCCATCACGTTACTCACCGTGTTCTTGCTTGAAAAGGATGCTGTACTGAAACCAAAGCACAAGCTTACAGTTAATCTTTGAATTCCACAAAACCAAGTGAGGAGATGTTGAGTATCTGGATTTGTTGCTTACTTGAGTGCTCATTGTTCCGTCCTTGGAGTCGGAGAGCCAGATAGATGACTTAAACCTGAAAACGACATTAGAGTGTGTTAAGTTTTGTATATTTCATTCATGTTCATTTAAAAAATGTAAGTGTAGTTTGGCTGCCAAGAAACACGCACCTTATAGGCAAGAGCTTAAATTTAAATAGCTGCCAATGGGAGAGCAGATTTTATGAATTTTAATTTTATTTTATGAATAAGCTGCTAAAATACCGAGGCTAAAGGTAGCTAGCTCTGACTAGCAGCGATTTTAGCAGCAGGTTAGCGCTGTTTTAACAGTTACAAGATTATCAGGTGATCGCACAGTTTACAGAACCAACTGTGTGGAAAATATACTGATAATATTTAACTTTAATATAATATGCACCCACGTACCTTTCAAATCGCCTAAAAATATGTTTAATTCAATTTCTGAAGCCCGGTGATTTACATGTGAAACGCCATGACAACATTTCACGTAACTTCCGCTTTACGTCTTCTTTGTTTGTGAAATAACGGTAGCTGAAGAATGTATGAAGCGCACTATCGCCACCAGCGGGTGTGTGGAGGAAAAGCGATAACTAGAGTTGAAAAATAAGTTTGAAACGATTCATTTAATTAAAAAAAACTCTTGAAAATGATTAATTTAATAGACATTTTAATTAATCAAAACTCGTAATAAGTATTCAGGTAAATATATACAATAAGCCAGTTAGATGGGTGTGAGGGAGAATCAACATGGTCATTGAAGAAAACCTGATGACAGGGAAATAACCAGTAAAAAAAATGTATACATCATAAAATAACAAACAAATGGGAACAAAACAAAATTTCAGTTATTTATTCAATGACTACAATAAGACAGACAATTGTTATTGTACCAAGATAAAGTTTCAAGAGAATTTTTTCAAGTCGAGGTAAATGGTGTGTTTTAAATAACTGTTGAAGTAAAGCAGAATGAGTTGAGTTGAGTTGAGTTCTAGAGAACGGACATCAGTTTGAAGCTCCTGACAGCCGGAGTGAAGAATATGAGAGATGTCCTATTTAGAACAATGTGTGTGTGTGTGTGTGTGTGTGTGTGTGTGTGTGTGTGTGTAAGTGTTATCCTGCAGCAGATATTTTGTCCTTTTGAATATAATCATTTCTACTCCAAAACCTCAGCATTTCACCCACAGATTTAATCTAATTGGGGTGTAACAGTCTTAAAAAAATAGCATTGAAACTAAATAAATGTACTGTGATTCATCACTTCTATTCAAGTCTTTTATTAAATTTAAATAAAATCTTTTTTTCTTGCACAAACTCAAATTTGGTGCGGGGGGAGATCAGTATTTAAATAACTAATTAATTATTTAATGGTTATAACCTCAGTAAAACACACTATAATGCAATTGTAAACAGATGTAAAGACATTTCAATGTGTTTATTAAAGTCTTTGTTAACAATCCTCTTATGAAGCATCTGTAACTGCTGTGTGAACAGTTACTGATCTGTTCTTGTAGCCTCTACTGGGATCTTTCATTTCTTTTTCAGGCGCTTGTATTTTTCCTTCAGTTGGTCCTGCAGGCTTATCCTCTGTGACTTATTTGAGCACCACTTGACACAAACATGGAATATAACTGCAAGAAGTCTTTAAAAGTTTCAGCTCCTTATGTAATCGTCATTTTCCTACTTTTGGCTTTTAAATGATCAGTGTAGCCTGATTATGGGGTTTAGTTTTGGAGGAGGTGTCTGTCTCTAAGAGGTTTTGAGTCATTTAAATTCATCCTTTGGAAACTATTTTTGATCCGTCACCCTACTTACAGATGAGGAAATGTTTGAATTTAGATGAGATGATACGTCAATAAATCACCTTTTTGATCAATGTTTGTGGTGCCGGATTGGTTTGAGGCTAATAAGTTATCTGTAATATCTTATCACCTATTTAGTCAACCATGCAGAACAAAACAGACCAGAAAATAAGTCCACAAATATAATTGTTGGACATTTAAAACTATATACGTGTGTGTGTGTGTGTGTGTGTTTGTGTGCATTTTTAAGAAACATTTCATAGTTTGTTCAAAATGGGTAATTTAGGGAATAAAGCTTGCTAAAGGATTTTGAAGAATAAATCCTGTGACCTGAGCTTCCTCTTCTTATTTTTTCTTTTAAAAAAAAGGCTTTTTGAACCATCTTGCCAAAAGATGTCAACAATTATGAAAGCCAACCTCCACATTTAAAAAAAGAAGACTATTCATAATCGAGTTGTTGGCAAACTGAAGCACTATAAATACGCTCTAAAAGAATTAATTTAGTCGCTTTAAGCCCCAGAGAGAGCAGACACGTCAGTCTTGCTCTAATGTATTAATGGGACAGAGCTTTCAGGGGGAGGGACCTCCTGTGACTCCCATTGAAGACAGCAGCTATAAAAGAGCTAAAGACAAGATTGCAGCCAGCACACACCGAGACACGCAAACGAAGCAAGAGAGTGTGTGAAGAAGGAAAAAAAGATAATAAATAAATAACTTAAAAGCCCAGAGAAACACTTGGGTGTAGCAGTGTGAACAGGAGAGGAGCCAGGAGCACAGGGAAGGAGGAGGAGGGTGAGAAAGAGTCAAAAAGACAGACACAGGGAAGAGGAACGAGAAGGAGAGGCATCACAGCGAGGAACAGGTTCTTTCGGCAGCCCTTGCACTCAGCCTCAGCAGACATGCCTAACTTTGCCGGCACCTGGAAGATGAAGAGGAGTGAGAATTTTGATGAACTTCTCAAAGCCCTGGGTAAGCCCTCTCATGTGTCTTTTTCTCCCTCTCCTCTCTCCCTCTCTCTCTCTCTCTCTCTCTCTCTCCCCTTCATAGCCAGCGCTACGTCCCTGCATGAGGTCGCCCATCCATCACGTCCATATAGAAAAAGGGGCTTTTCTTGTTCTTTGAGAATGGCACGCCAGACTTCCAACAACATCGTATTGTTCGGGAGAGAAGCTCCCTGGGAAAAGAAACGCAGAGATGCTGCTGATGGGAAATCCCTCGGCTTTTACAGGAGATATGAAACACTGGATGCTGAATTCCAGCCTAAACAGACGCGGTATTGTTATATGAAGAGAGGAGGGGGGCACGACATTATTCATGTTAAGCGTTTAAGTAGGACATGCATTAGCAATGCCAGGGGAGGTCTCTGGAGCCTGGTGCTATTCTCCTGTGTCCTATCTTTTTTCATTCTTTTTTTCACCCTTCTTAAGTCTTAACTGATGATTGTGATGGTTTAGATTTGGACCAGTTTAACTGGGTCATTCAGTTGTGTTGCAGTGTTTTCATCACACCGGGACTGCTGGAACCGACAGGACACAGAAAGAAATAAAGGCTGTGTGTCTTTAGAATAATGTAGAGATATTTAGGGAGCTGCTCTGTTGATACCAAACTAGATTACAATTAGAACTTTTTAGACATGAATGGCCCCTGTGTTTTAGCACAAACTGGGGAAGTTAAGCTGGAAAGTGAACAGTTTAGTATCTTGCAAAGCTGAAACAGTTGACAGTTTAGTTGTCTGTGCATCACTTAATGACACATATGAACGATTTCTTGAGTATCTCAGTGCATATTTGTATCTGATTTGTGGTTGCAATCTCTCTTTAAGTGTCACTGTGCAGTTTCATATTTTAAAGAATAAGGGTGGTCTGATCCTGAACTATTAAAAACACACAAATGAGCCACACTGTTGTGCTGGGTGACATGTTTCCTCCTTATGATGAACCTGTTTCTTTTAAATCAACCCAAAATACACCATCCTGTTGCAGTAGATACCAAATGTGCATTAATCCGCAGCAGAAAATAGTCCCCAGCAAATGCACTATTTACTCCTCTTTGAGTAATATTTTCTAAAAGTTACAGTGTCCAGCTATTTTAGGAAGTTAATAAAGCTTTAGAAAAATTGAAAGTATATATTTGCGGCCTGTTATTAAAGATTAATGTCTTCAGTAGGAATGAATGGGTTTGGGGCTGAGTGCAGGGTAGTTCAGAGGAAGTTGGAAAGTGTTGAGAGACAGACCAACTCAACGGTTTTGGTCTTTTCATGGGATTTATTGATAATCTGAAAAATGAGAAGATTAATGTCAGTCTTATCCTTTAATCTACAGTTCTATTTAAGACCATAGAATTGTAAAGTAATACTTTAAAGATCCTAAAACACATCGCGTCAGTTAAAAGTACACACCTGAAAACTTATAATTGTTCAGTTTTGATGAATTCTGATTCCCACCAAAGAAATTCAACACACACTTCCCATGTTTTGTATTGACGCAAGGTTCATAAGGCAACTATCCTTCCAACTGGACTGTAAGTTAGCGCCTCATCAAATTCCTGAACAAATTAACCACATCTGCCGGAACAGATCACTCGTTCCCTCTTACGTAAGGTCTCAGCCAATGGAGAGCTGCGATGGGCGACTGCTGTGGATTCCAGTGCTGCTGGGCTGCCACTTTCCATCAACATCTTCATAATTATCTGTTGAGTCTGAGGTTTTCGTACAGTGGGAGGGGCTCGTTATATCCAGGGTGCAGAGGAACATGGTCAGGGACCAGGGCTGTACGAAGGGATCAGACTCACAGTTTGCTAATTGAGAGCAGGCATGTGTGTCTACGTTTGGACAAAGAATGTAAAAATTCTGCACACTTCATGTACATTTTTACTATCGAGCCAAAACGTGGATTTTTTAAAGACTTGTATGAGTTAATGGGGGCTCACGTCAGGAAATGCAAAAACAATACAAACTGCTAAAGTTTAAACCTAAGCACTGGTCTCAGCAGAGATCTTAGAGACTCGGGAGCATGTCCTCCCTGCTAGTGGCTGCTTGTAATCATGGTGGTCCAGGAACTGAAGCTTATTGTCCTTTTACTGTTGATTTGAACATACATGGTGCGTTGAAATATCTAATATTTTAAAAAGTAAGCAGATTCAATTTTAAGAACATTTACATTTTTCAAGGAGAGGCTGCTTTGCTCACGGATGCTCATACATATTTAATGTTATAAATATACAGCGTGATCCCTCCGATCATGGGTGGGGTCGAGTATAAGCTGGGTGTTGACCGAGCAACAACACACTGGTTTTGGGTGAGGAGCATCTCTCAGAACTAATTAGGGAAGAATGTATTTTTTTAAATACTTGATCTTGTTTGCAGAGATATTTGACATATATATATATATATATTACTTCTGATGGTGGGAGAGGCCAAGGCAATAAAAGATCCAGGACTTTGGCCGGATATAAAGCCAGATGGCCTTGCAGAGTGATGCCAAAGTGTTGCCACACGCCTGGACAGTGCCGCTCTCACAGCCACCAGACAAAAGGAGAACCAGTGCTGACCTGCCGTGGCTGACGTCCCCAAGAGTTCACTATTTTCTCCTGGACAAGAACGAATAATCCCTCACACAGACCTCAGTGCCAAAATTCCACAGATTTCTCTCAGTTTTGAGAAATAGTTGAGGTTTCTCTCAGAACCACACAGCATTTATCGTGTCTTCACTCTGAAACATATACATTTCTGTCATTCTTGGTTCAAATATAAGCTTTGAGATGACGGTGTGCAGAAACACAAGGAGACGTGCAGCCGGCATGTGTCTTTATATTTAAGGTCCAGAGTCTGATAGAAGCTGGCATGAGGGCTTGGAGAGGTCTAAATCTGGGTGGGGTCGAGGGTACGGCGAAATAGAAAGACACTGCCAGATGAAAATGTTAGAAAAGAGGCTTTCTGTTATCGGAGAACAAAGATTGTGTCTGTGTCTCACTTTCTCTGCCAGACACACAGGTACATCACAACAAAATAACCATATTCCCACAACTGAAATGAAGCCATTTTCTTTCATTTTCTCAGCTTTTGAGCTTTACCTAGCAGAGATCACCCTTTAGCCTATGTTCGTCTTTTCTTCTACAGCTGTTTCTTTTATGACTTTGCGGTGTATGGCGTAATGCACCATAAACTCAACTTTAATCCTGCGACTCTTGTTTACCTCTGTCTGTGACCAGTAAGAAGCTCCTTTAATTGTGGCCCCTAATGAGCTCAAAATCATATATATTATGTCTTAGCTAACCAATTACAACGTAAAACATAAAACTGTATTTTCAATAAAGTGGGAAAATATCATAATGCATATTTCTGTAATTAAGCTTAATAACAATAATGTCATTTTCAACTACAAACTAAAATTAGCAAAGCGCCAGAAAAGTCAGCATGCTGTAATTATTGAGTCATGGGTAATGATCAACAACCCTAAAACATCCCAGAGGAAGAAATGGTGAAACTGACCCCTGCTACCCCCTCTGGTTGCTCTGGTCAGGAGTGAACACCATGCTGAGGAAGGTGGCTGTGGCTGCAGCCTCCAACCCCCACGTGGAGATCCGTCAGGACGGCGAGAAGTTCTACATTAAAACATCCACCAGCGTGCGCACCACCGAGATCAACTTCCACATCGGGGCAGAGTTTGATGAGGAGACTGTAGATGGACGAAAGTGCAAGGTAAGATCACAAAAGTGACTGTGCTTATTCTTCTTTAAATGTATTTTTTGACATATAAACACAAATGAAATTGTTTTCGTATTAAGATGGGGAACCTTTTCACATCATTCGGATGTTCACGGTATTCTCTTTGTGTTTGCACGTGTGTTGCCCTCTTCAGAGCCATCTGTATGCGATTGTTGTTGAATGAAAAATGAGAATCTCTTTGCAGTTTCACACATTGGTATCACCCTCACGTCTGTGCGGCTGGATTAAGGGCAGCTTGAGTTGGGATGGATGAGAGTTTCTCTCTGAACCTCTTCAGTCCATGGGGAGGGGGGGGGGGATTCTGACAGTCAGAGCTACCACACACGTTTGGAAAGCAGAGAGAGAGACACATATTACTTACATTTTTTATTTTTCAGGACTTCTAAGGACTTTCCAGATCTTCTAAAGTCTTGGAACTCATCACAAATCCTGCTTAAATACATGTAATTAGGAAAAAATATGCAAGCTCCAACGTAAAGGCTTCGTACTGTTATAGGTAATGAGAACACACTGGTTTCTTAGAGATATCTGATATGAACGCAACACTACTGTAATAAATATGTAGGTTGCACAATGAAATAGATTCGAAGTGGATACGGCAGCTCGACTGTTAAGCCTGATAATGTGTAAACATATTAGGATCACTTTCACAAAGCTGACCTCCATCTGGGTCTTCAATTTGTCAATTATTTATTCATTTAAGTCTTTTCTCTTATAACTTTCTTCTTTTCTTCATGAAATGTATTCATTTATATATTGACCTCCTCTTGATGTTACATAATAAGTATATTGTAACATATTTTAAGGCGTTCTTGATATAAAAATCATTCAACTTTCTTCCCCAAAAAGACGTTATAAAACCTCCCTATGTTAAATATGTGCTGTTGATTTGGTTTATTGGAACAATTCAATCAGTTCACTCAACAGTTTAATTGCAGCTACACAATGAAGGGAGTCAGTTACAAAATGTGTTGACGAGACGTCACAGGAAAACAACCCGCTGACACTGAGTCACTTTAGATACGGAGAATCTGAGCAGAGGCTGACGTCTGTTTATCGCCCTCTGCTTAGCAACAGGAGTCCGAGCTGGAGAGAAAAATAGTGTTGTTTGGTATCAGTCAGGTAAACAACAATACCATGTAATCCAGTGTTATCATCCTCCCACACAAGTGGACGGATGAGGGGACGACCAAACTAATGATGCAAAGGTTACAGAGCTACAAGAGTAGTTATAGTAAATTAACCCTGACACTTTGTACAAACCCAATAAAACACCCTACAATATGTCACCAAATATGTCACCATATTAAAATGATTACACTGTAATACTGTTAAATAAATGCAAATAAAACTGCATGTTTAAGCAGTTTTAAGATGTTTTAAAAAATCTATTAAGAAAATGCAGTTATTTTGGTGTGCTGCAATATGCTCATCCATCTGCATGCGTGTACAAACTTTTCATGAAGAACAGGCTGAAGTGGAGGAGAGTTGTATAACAGATGCAGGGTGGGGAGTTGTTGACAGTCACAGTATAATGTGTCAAGTTTCTCTATCCACTGAAAATGAATTTGGGGTTTTATTGATGAGATTAGACATATTTTTCTTCTTTTTAAGGTTAAAAAAAATCATCAACAAAAGCAATCCATGAGCATGTCCTTAAATGTTCCTAATAATTATCTCTCCACTTATAAGGCTTTAGTCAAAAATCCTATACATCCATATAGGATTTAAGAAAAGCCATATTTTACAGCAGAGTATAGTCGTTCTCTAACAAAAAAAATAATAATTATAAACTGTGTGCTGAGGGGAAAAAACACAGTCCTGAAAAATTCTTGGGTAACAGAAAACCGTGATATTCGTGCTTGTGGAGAGGAAATATTGCACATGGAAAGAGAAAAATGTGTAATTGCGTGCATGCACTGCCTCAACAACAAAAGTCAGCCAAAAGCCTGAGAAAGTGGAGAGATGTACTTTCTTGCAGTACAGAATTCATTAAGAGTTTGATCTGTGTCTTTCTGCCCTAATTATCTATTATATTATTTTAACATGCAAAAATGCATATATTCACACAATGCTTGTTAAATGTGTCTAAAATAGACTTCTTAGTCTTCACCTTTGATTGTGCGGTATGAACTACATGTTGCGGTCAGGAAGAGCAGACATGACCTATTTCAGATCCCAGGAGACAGCGTGGCTCCTTCTGTCTGTGCCCTGGGGCATGCTGGGTACTGGGCAGGGCTAGACGGCTCTCAGTGTGGCTTTTGGCCGCGTGACGCCTCTCTGCTACCAGGCTGACAAGTCGAGTTGTCATCACACATTTGCCACATCCACTTGTTTGGGCATCAGCAACACAGCATTTGTCTGCAAATTGTGTTTTCTTAATCATACAGTGCGGTCAGAAGGTGATGTTTTTTCATTGTTTTGTCTCTGTACTGCAGAACACTTTATTTAAATGTTATTAGTGACGTTAATGAAGTTAGCTTTAAGTTATTGTCCAACCATGAGGTGATTTGTATCCATAATGTGGGGATATGTTTTATTAATCTCCAATTATTGGACAGTTTGTAGCTTTAGATTATACTGTGTGACTCTGGACTTGGTAGAGACCAAACACTGAGCTAAAAGAGAGTGAATAGTGGACTTACTTTCAGAAACTCGACTACAAAAAAATTATAATGTTGCTCCCTAACTGCTGGATGTGTAAATCCTCATGTGTAAGTTCAACTAACAAGTTCGCCATGTCAACTTACAGATGATATGTCAGTGTTGTGTTCACAACTTGTTTCCGCTTCCCCCGAATGGTTATTGCAAGTTAAATCAAAAAAGTAAAGTTGTGGGATGGAAAAAACTAAACAATAAGCTGAAAGAAGCTAAAATGCTCCGTAGAGCTGAGGGGAACTACTGAGTCAGCTTTAAAACCAGGATACTTTGTTGAGCGAGCTTAGTTCCCCACACCGTTTATCTGATGTGGATCATATTAAAGCTGAGAGCCAGAACTTTACCACCACAGTCAGTTTCATCTCAAATCCAATGTTCTGCAGTACAGAACCAACACACAACAAGAAATTAAATCTCTGTCTTAATACTTTTTGACTGTAGTATATATTTTGTCTATTTTTTACTGAGAAGAAATGAAGGAGGTGGCTCTCAGAAACAAGCAACATCGTGCTCCTGTGTGGCAATCACACGCAAGAGTGAAGCTAAACCTGCAGGAGGCAGCGCCCACGGACACTGGCACATGCGCCGGAGGGGCGAGGGGGTACAGTGTGGGGTGTTGGCGGACTCTCAGGTGGTGGTTGGCAGGAGAGCCCTAAGTGGGTTTTGGCTGAGGCCGGCTGCCCCGTGGTTAAAGGGATTACATGCTGATCTGCGCCTGGCGTAGGGCAGAGGGCTGATTAACACCGCCGCAAGGTTAAAAAGCTCCAGCTAATCTGCACGAGTGCGGCGGGATCAGACGGCCTCTTCTCACCTCCAGGAGGAGAAAGTGATAAGGCGCTTGACTGTCACTCCCATAGACAACTCGGAAAGAGACACCAGACGGGCTTTAACGCAGAGTGGAAGTCATAATGAGGCGATTATGTACCTGCTCTGATGGACGGAGGTGGAAAAAGCTCTACGCATGAGAGTCTTTTGCTGCTTCGTGCTGCTGACGTTGAGTTTTGCTGAAAAATAAGTTGAGTTTTGAGAAATAAAACAGCGTCTGTGGTGCAGAAACACTTTCACCTGAACACATGAGCTTCATGTCCCAGTGTACAGGAAAGCAAGTTGGATCAGGGCAAAAAGACTTAGTCAAATGGAGTCTTTTAACCCAGCTGGTTGCTATAGAGACAGACTTTGAGTAGTCAGTCAGTCCCCTGCCATGGGGCTACACGGAAAAAGGGAGTGCAGATGTTGTGTGAATAAAGATCAGACACAAAGAAGAATAAATGCCAGAACTAAAATATTTGACTCATATACAGACACAAAATACAAGGACAAGATGAGATACGTATTTCCAAATAATGGGCTATATATCCCTGACAGGTGATGCTATAATTTAATGATGAAGGTAATTCTTATCCGTGAAGCTCTGCGGCCTTGCAGAGGTTTGGGGTAAATAGATAAAAGTGGGAATGTATTTCCAGGACAGACAGAGTGTGGCTTTTTTTTTTAGCTTCTGACAGGGTGTCATTTAGCATGGAGAGGCAGGAACAGGCCAAAATGTGTTTAAAGAGAAGAGAGAGGGGAAGATGGATTTACTTTGGACTGATTCTAATATACACTGAGGGCAAAAAAGTTTGGATTTGTTGTTGCAAGCCTTCTCGTTAATGGAGGAAAACATTACTAAAACACATATTATAAGAAGTGGATCATAGTTTCTTATAGAAATCCATCAATTCTGGAAGTTGGGACTTTCTGAAAGGAGTTCTGTACTGTCAGATTTAAATGGATATCAGGGAAAATGCAGCTTACGGCACCTCCACATGTCTTCAGATGTGGTATGGGTTGATTTGATAAAGAGCAAGTGTGCTTCCCATAATAAAGTTATGATGAGAGACTAAGAGAAAAGTGAAGAGCAAACACTGACGTGAGAGAGATAATGTGATCAAGCAGTGAGAAAAGATGAGTCCAAGAGGGAGTGAGCGTGTTATTTCAGGCTCGGAAAGAAGAAAATCCAACAAAAACTTTAAACCAAGCAGGAAATTAGATGTTCTCCCACTTTTAAACACACTGTTAGAGTCTGATAAGCAATTGAGACAGTATGTGAGAGACTAAACCAAAGCCAAAGGCAGCAGATGTTCTGATAAGTAAAAACTAAAATAAAATCTGGATGAATTTGTCTTGGTCTCAAATGTGTGTGCACAAGCTCTAGTGTGTTACGTGGAAGAGAAAGACAGTGTGAGAATTTGTCTGTAACTTAATGTGCAATGGAGAGAATGAGAGAAAATCCATCCAAGTCAGCGGCTGAGACGGATGCTAACTTTAAAATGGAGCCGTGGCTAATCGACTCTCTGGGCTCTGGCTTCATTAGATTAAAAAAAAAATAAAAATCAGACGAGAGCTGTAAAACAGCCCTGCAGTTCTTCAGCTTGGCGAAGTCTGTGGACGGCGGCCCGCAGGGATCCATGATGGCTTTCCTTACCTTTGATATGGTGATTAACACTCGCCTCAGAGAAACTGAGGCGGCTGCTGCGTTCAACACTGAACCGTGGTGCTTAAAACACAAAAATTGTACAAATTGTCAAACAAATTGTCTATGAGCAACATTACAAATGTGCTACCATGCAAGATTTGTATTTTGTTGGATGTAAACGTGTTAATGTGGCAGCTTTGATCAGTTCCAGGCGTTGGAGCGAGATCACTATAGCTTAAGCGTTGAAAAGGAAAAATACAGCTGGCTCTGATGAGAGGAAAACTAATTTCAGCAGTGTGGGAAAATACAATCAGAGTCAGAAAGTGACGTGAAGCCAACACTTAAGAGAAAATGTGAACAGTAAGCTAGTTTTTGGATTAAAGACTTCAATAGGAAACTTAACCCTAAAATAGCCATTACGTTTAAGTGAAATTTGCGTTTCGCTTTCTTGTCGAGTTTTAGCTGAGAAGTTTGATAAAACTTTAATATCAGTCTACAAAGTATGAATCTACAGCCAGGAGAGTTAGCATAGCTTAGCATTAAAGATTGGAACAAGGGGGAAAACAGCTAACAGGCCTCTTTCTGTACACCTTTAAAGCTCACGAACTGATGGATTAGACAAGATATAACGCTTAAACAGTGAGCTTTAGAGGCGCTGGTAGGTTAGATTTGTGATTACCTTTGGACAGACCCATGCTAGCTAGCTGTTTCGCCCTGTTTCCAGTCAGCTAACCCTCTCCTGGCTCCAGCTTCATATTTAATGGATGGACGTATGGCATCCGTCTTTTTGTGTACCTCTCTAAAAGGTAGTATTATTACTTTAAATATGAAGGGGCAGCCTGGTTTCGCCTAGCTTAGCATAAATACTGGAAACAGATAGAAACAGCTAGCCTGGCGCCGCACAACAACAACATCTGCCTCCCAGCACAGCCAAAGCTCACAAATGAATTTGTTTAAACACTTCAGTTTTTGTACGGATCAAACAAACAGAATATAACGTGTTAAAAGGTGAGTTTTAGAGGTGGTAGACAGAGCCAGGCTCGCTGATGCCTCCTGTTTCTGCTCTTTATGCTGGGATAGTCTACTGTTTCAGCATAATATTATAAGTGTCACGATCCCTGATCTTCGTTTTCGGTTTCCTGTTTTATTTTGGTAATTCCGGTCTGTGTTCCTGTCTTTGTCTGGTTTCCCTCCTTTTTGATTTCTGTCACCTGGGTCACCTGGACCTGTTTCTGTTTTCCTCGTTTGCGTCTTGTCTATTTAGTCTGGTGGTTTCCTTTGTTCGGTCTCTGTTCATTGTGTTTGAGTTCCTGCACCTTATGTCCTGAATCCTTGTGCTGCGTTCCTTTTGAGTTCCCAAGCAAGTAAGTTTAAATAAAGTATTTGACTGTTCCTCCTCGGCCTACGTCTGCTTTCAGGGACCCCGTTCCTCCGAGCCTGACAATGACAGTGATATCAATCTCTTCATCTCACCCTCAGTAAGAATAAGCACCTTTCCCAAAATCTCATATCGTCCTCTAACAGAACAGCTTTTTATGACAATAGACAGTTGAGGTGATGAAATACGAGAGCGGTCATTGGACCAAAATGATAAATCGTCTCCATTAACAAAAATTAGCGCCACAGGGTCACTTTGGGGCTGATCTTTTATGAATTCTCAACTCTCTAACAGGCAATTTGAGTCAGTTACTCCAGGACAAATTAGTCCCGAAGACAAAGTCTGTCTAATCCTGTTGAAGTCATTCGAAATATTATTGAAGCGAATTAGCAGACGGAGACCCTGATTGACCAAAGTGCCAAGAGGACTTAAGGTTTTTTTTCAGGCCACTGATTTATATATTATATTGCTTTGTTCATTGTGGTCTGGCCATGGATGAATTAGCACAAGACAGATTATTTTAAGTCGGCTGTGAAATGTATGGCCAAAAGTATGTGGACACATTACACACATGTATGACTTGTTGAACATCTCACTCCAAAAACATATGCATTAATCTGCAGCCTCCACTCATCTGGGAGGGTGTTCTACCAGATTTTGTTATCCTGGCTGCAGGGATTTATTCCCATTCAGCAACAAGAGCAGTATAGTGAGATCGGCCATGGTCGGCGTTCCAGTTCAGCGTAAAGGTGTTGCATGGGGTTGTTGCAGGGCTCTGTGCAGACCAGTCACGTTCTTCCACATCAAATTGGGGACACCATTTGTTCATAGACTTCGCTTTGTGTATGGAGCCATTGTCCTCTTTGAAAGTTCTCCAAATTGTTACAACAAAGCTAGAAGCACACTTTTGTCTAAACTATCTTTGTATGCAATAGCATTAGGATTTCGCTTCAATGGAGCTAAGGGGCTTATCTCAAACGAAAAAACAAGCCCAGACCAAAAGTGCACAAAAGTATGCTGACGGTGATTTAAACACGGACCCTTAAAACAGCTGATTAGATGAATGCACCACTTGCTTCGCTGTCAATGGTCTTTGCTCCTGATTTCCATACTATTATATAAAATGTCTTTGAAACTAGCTACCAAAATCTACACCCTGAGGGAAATATGTGGCTCGTTAGCTGCTAAATGCTCCACTATGTTCACCAGCTAGTCTGTAACTGTGTGACTGTGAACTGGGTGGAAGCTTAAAGTCTTTTTTTTTTAGCTTTTTCGCTGAAAACAACTGCAGCGGCTGAAATCGATGCTATGAGAGTGAATCAAACGCTAAAGACTTGCTATTAAAGCTCCGTAAAGCTGAGTGGAGCTGCAGATTCAGCTGATAATTCTCTGTAGGTTAATCACTATGAACGACCCTATGTCAATTGATACTTTATCATTATAAAAATGTAGATCATAGCCGCTTTAACTTTTCACCTTGATGCGATGATGTCGAAGTGTACTCCAGGGTGTGTCAGTACACTGTGACATCACCGTTGGGTGTGGTTAAAAGTGCAACAGAGCACATTTCTGACCACATCGATTTGTGATGCTGGTATTAGGTGACCCTTTAAAGATACGCCTTGCTAATGTGTTTCACCTCATGACTTTCCCACCTTGTTGTCCCTCACAGAGCCTCGCCACCTGGGAGTCGGAGAACAAGATGTACTGTCAGCAGACTCTGGTGGAGGGTGACGGCCCCAAAACCTACTGGACCCGAGAGCTGAACGGCGATGAGCTCATACTGGTGAGCACACAGCAATGACTCATCATCTTACTGAAAGCCTCTTAATAGATTACTGCTTAGGAAAGAGGGGAAAAAAGACAAAAGCTCTGAAGTTTAGTAGATTAATGAACTCTTATTTCAGGCCTTTGCTTGGCTCAACAAAGAGAAGACAAAACACAATTTCCAAACGTTATTTTAAGTGCAGAGGTTTGTCTGTTATGTGGCTTGTTCTCATGGAGACTCGGGAGGCATCAGGTGCATTATGATGGGATTTTCGAGCAACTAGTGTACTCTGTTTGAGAAATGGTTAATGAAACGGGGCAGGCGGAGCATGAAGTCACCCTGGAGATTCATTCGTAAAGGAAATGAGAGAGGCCGGTTCCCAAGGAGCCGAGCTTTCATCCACCCCGCGGAGAGATGTGAAAGGAGAACAAGGGGAGCTGCTACGCTGACATTGCAGTAATACCCCCTGTATTTAACCAGATTAATATTGGCAGAAGTCAATGGGTCTAAAGCCCCTCGAATGATGTGCAGGGGAGCAGTCCAAGACCAATGGACTGGACGAACAGTTCTCAGGAACTCAACAGCTTTCCTCTCTCAACCTTCAACGCTCCCACGCTCTGATTTGTTTTTCCTCGAGTACTTGTAAGATGAATTTCCAAAAGATGGAAAATGTAATCACCAGGATGTTTGCGTAGCTTTATATTACCACCCAGAAGCAAGAGCAGCTTTAATCGTGTCTTCAGTGCTTGAATCCACTGTTCAGACTGAGAAGGAGGCCGAACATATGAAGTCTTATGTTTGGGTGATAAAAGCAGAATGTGTTACAATGCCTGCCACTCTGGTGACACTTCGGCCTGGCTGCCCCGGAGGAGCTGAAGCATTCCCGCATTAATGGAGACTGATCTGGCCGAGCTGTGACAGCTGCAGCAGAGTCTCAGCGCTCCTCTGCTCTTCTCACCTCTGTCCTCGCTGCTGTCACGCCATCACACAACCCAGCAGAGAGGCCACGGAGAGACGATGTTCACAGTGCACCCTGTAGAGTCCCAGTATTGATTTTTTCCAATCAGTATCAGAGCCGCATTCTTCCACATCATGTAGCAGAGTTTACAGATTGGTCAATGGGATGAAATTGGTTGTCAATGCATGCAGGTTGCATTTGTTGCCATGACCACACTAACAAGTGAATCTTGTCATCTCTCACCTGAGACAACTGCCCTAGTTTTGGTGCCCCGGCAGCTTGATAGTGTTGGTGTAAGCATGAAGGGTGGCAAGAAACATATGTGGGAAGAAAACAAAACAGTCAAAACTCAAAAGCACAATGAGTGAAAATTTCATCCCTGTCTCCAAGAAATTATGTTTATATATCACAAAATTATATGACATTATGGTGGCCAATATAATCTCCCTCTGGATTATGTTAAGAAATGACATGTTGTCAAGTGAGTGAAGCTGACCAGAGGCACTGGGAGGTGGTATAAGCTGCATGACTTTGACACACTGGAGACCAGTTTGCCTCCTGAGTCCCATCTGTGGTTGTGTTTAGGCAGTAAAAGCACCTTTGGTGAAGTTTAGTAAAAACTTTCAATTAAATGTCAATAAACACGTGTTTTGAGTAAAGTCAATGCAGACTTTTTCTGTATTAAACCAAGACCACGATCTTTCTCTAACCTTAAGAAAGTGCTGCCAGTGCTTAAACATAAACATACAAGTTTAATAATGCTGTAACTGCTACGAGTCATCTTTGCACCCGGACAACATAATTCTTCTGGGACTAACAAATGGAAAAACCAAAACAAACAGTCTAAATCTGAATCATATCTGACTGTTTCCAAAAAAGCCCCCAAACACAGAAACATCCAAACAATTGCAGAGCTTCAGCTCGAGACTCAAAGGAGGACTAGCGATCATAAAGCAATGGTCTGATTGTCTGTGGCAGTTCACACTGTAAGTGGGGCACATTTCCATATGATTTGCATGATCCGTTTAATTGGTTTAGTCTGAAAACACTCTAAGGGCAAAGTTGTGTGGATTTTCTCCACAGCCTGAAATGAAAAGGAAGAAATGACGGCACATCAGAAGATTGGACTCAGTCACTTCAAGCTTTTGCATTTAAAGGACGCATGAATCAGTTATTAAGCAGTTTCTTTTGGTTTCATCATCAACAGTTTGCAGTGAGATCTAGATTTATGGGCATCATTTTGATTGTGAAGTTGTGACACATACATCATTGATTAGTGGGAGTTCTTTGACATGATTGAGTTTGTTGGACAGTCTTCTTCACTGGGAACTCAAACCCAAAAGTATTTTTTTAAAGTAGGCCTACCAATTTTGCTCCCCTCATACTGCAAACAATATGTTACCACTATCAGAACTCAACAGTCTTTAAACATGTTCAAAATTGAATGCAAAGACTACTTTATAAAGGTTTTTAAGGGGAACAAAAAAATAGTAGAGACTCGTAAGGGTTCAGTATGCTTGAAACTAACCAGTTTATATGTATATAAAGATGGACGACGCATCTCCACTTCCTCCCATTGTACAAAGTTCAGCCAAAACACCCCAGTTACGGGAGCTGCCATCTTCCTCTGGTGACGTGATTTGGAACCAGAGTCTGCGCAGTAGTGATTCACGGATCGAGTTCCCGCCCATAGAGCCATCTGAACCAATCGCGAGTACACTCACAGTGGTCAGTCATGATGTGACACCCAGTTTTTATATCATCAAATAACTAATTAAAAACAAACTTATTAGGAAAACTTGAACTTGAACAAACATTAACGTGATAAGAACTACCTGAAATCAAAAAAAACATCTTTGGGAAAAATGTATTTGACATTTGGGGAGCTGTCACGTCGTCCATCTTTATATACAGTCTATGGTCCGAATGCGGCCTAGGAGGCTTACTGTCACAGGTGTTTGTTGAAGTTAAAGAGCAAACAGATTTAAAATGCAAAGCAAATGTAACAGTTCTTGCTAGCTGACCTTAAATGCTAATCAATATCAGGTGTTTAAAACGCAGAATTATCTTTTTGTTTCCTCCAGACTTTCGCGGCCGACGACGTAGTGTGCACACGGATTTACGTCCGGGAATGAAGCTCTGCAGCCTTCATCAGGAGGGAGGCACAAACCCAGTTGGGCCACGCTCTGTCATGCTAACACGCTAACACATTTGCAAAGTATCCCGTGTAATCTCTCAGCATTTATCTGCATAGTCTCCACAACCAATAGCGACGTCTCTGTAATCTGGTTATTTGTAGTGAGTATTGTGTCTGCAGTAGGTACAGTAGCTCGATATCTCAGTGTCCATACCTGCAACCTTTGTGTCAGCTGTTTATGTAGGATTTAGTCATCAGTTGCATTGATTAGGTATTCATGTTCAATGACAGGAAACAATAAAAAATGGAACAAACAGTATCAGAGTCTTTTTTGATCACATGCATCTCTATTAATGGTACCCCATGGAGTTCAATGTAAATCCACTATTTCCCACCATTTCACCATGACTGAAAGCAGCAGCTACTTGTTTAATGAACCAATATGCATTGATGCTTTGTAATAAATAACACAGAGAGTTGATCTGCAAACTCTTTTTCATAATGAATCATTTGTTATACTGGCTCAGGCCACAGGTTTCTGTCTTTGGGAACAAATGTGTTCTTAGTTATAGCGCAGGATTTAAGCAGTTACAATAGTGGGCATATGTTCAGTTAAAAACAAGAATTTAGTTTATATTTTATTCTAGTATTTAAGAAAACTGCATTTAGCCACTGTGCCTCCCACCAGCCTTGCAATAGAGCTCAGACACACTTCTTAAAACCTCTAAACTGCCCCTTTAAAAGAGCCTTTGGTTGAAAACCTCACATCCAGTCATGCTCTAGCCTCCCACTCGCTGCTGCCAATCCTCACTTGCTCTGCTTCTTCCCAGACACTCCCAAGAGACACGTCTTTGTGTCTGATGCTGTTCTGAGGCAACAAGATTAAAGACTGAGTGGGGCGGCAAGATAAGACCAGACAGGCTGGAGCAAATACAGTCGAAAGCTTCCAAGCAGGGCCCTGTCGCTGCAGCGCGAATAAAGCCTCAGTTGCACATTTTCATGAGTCGTCTATTCACGGAGACGAACAACATAAGAGCTTTCATTCTTCGCAATGGGTTTCAGATTTGGAGGAGACGTGGAGACGCCAGTTATTTATTGCATGATGTATTTTGGAATTCAAGTACATGCGAGAAATAAAGGAAAGTTGTCGTCCTGTGATTTTCCCTCAGGGCCCGTCATGTGGAGACTGCGTTATTGGAACGAACAGATACAGTAGCGTTGTGGTCAGTTCATCTATTTGACCTCTTTTGCTTCACTAGCCTTTCTAGCCTGGTTGCTCTGTGGTTGTGGTTGTTTTACCAACAAGGTGCTCAGATAGAGTCCTGTGAATCGGCAAAGAGGCGGTAATGGAAGCAGCATATGTGTGTGTGTGTGTGTGTATATGTGTGTGTGTGTGTGTATATATGTTTATATATATATATATATACGTGTATATGTATGTGTGTGTATACATATGTTTACACATTTATTTATATGTGTGTAAATAAGAAAATAATAAAAGTTAAAAGTATATACATAATTTTGACAATGATGAAAATAGCCATCAGTCGCTTGGGGAGTTCTTAAGAACGGATAAGTTTCTGTGGCATGTCGGAGTAAAAAAAAAAAAGTAATGGAAGCAGGTTTTTTTGAATAAACAATTAAAAAGAATAATAGCTCTAACAATGTTAAACTATATGACACATGTAGTGTTGGTGTTACAATACCTGGATAACAATTAGGAATGTGCAGTGAGTTTCTTCACCAACAGGATTTCAGCAAAACACAAGGACCTTATGTGTCAGGACGCTGCTCGTGAAGCCAGTTGAACTGATTCAGGCACCTGGTAAAGATGCACCCCCCCATCTGAAGGAGGTCTGGGTACGACCAGCTGGCCAGGATGTGTGAGGGAATCCCTCTGGAAGAGCTGTAGGTATTCACTGGGGAAAAAGGTTGTGGACCATGGTGGCCGGGTGCTCTGGTCATGGAAATGGAAGAGTGGATGGTCAGACAGACAAGCAGAAGAAATGAGCGGATCATGGAAACTTTACACTCTAAACTACAGTGCAAACACTTTTATAAATGTCTTGAAACAATTCAGTCTTTCATGAAAGAATGTTTGGATGTTTCATTGGGTATTTTATCCAAATCAGTCAAGTAGTAATGTTGGTTTACAGTACAAGTAACCTGACTTTTTTTTTTTTTTTTTGCAAAACTAAATATGAATATAGTTATAAACTGCTGGAATTTAAAATGTCCTCTTAATTTGTTTGCAGGAAGAGGACTCTCTCTTTCTTCCTCTGGTTAGCCGGGGCTGTTTTCATTTTGTTTCTTTATACAAGAAAGGAGTCCATGATCCAACTCTTTCAATGTGATGACTTAATCTATTCATTTAGAAGTATGAAGAAGGCAAAGTGACGGTATACACACACAAATCTGTGTTTTTACTTCTTCTTTTTGTCATATAAGTTAGCTTTTCTTTTATTTAAACAGTGCTTCAGTGCTGCTCGGGAGCTAATTCACTGTTTTGGCGCAGGAGCCAGGCAGTGCACTGCAGCCATACAAATCTTTGAAAACCTTGGAAAACCGTTGGGGAACTTATTCTAGACACTTCCCCAGAGCAGGTGCACAACACATGAGTCTATGATCCCGGCCAACACAGCGTAACTGCAGTGAAATGTGTCGCAGCCTCAGCAGTGGTCAGAGGCCTTGGCGTGGACTACAGTCCTGTTCTCGGGGGTGGATATGGCGAGAAAGTGGCACAACATCAAAAACAAAAAGCAAATCTGTCTCTGTCTTTCATGGCTGCCAGGGATTAAATGGTTGGCCTAGCAAGGACTAACACAGTGGCACGGCGACTGTTCCCATTTCTCAACGCCAAGGCTGCTGGGTCGAGTCTATACCACCCCTGCTTTTTGACCTGTATCCCCTGAAAGAATGAGTTTCCTCCTCAGTGCACCACAATACTCCGGGAAGCAGGGTCCAGGGCGCGCGCCTGCTGTGATGTTAATTTAATGACAAGATGCTGTTCGGATGGCAGGTCCAAACAGCTGAATAAAGGGATTGTTGTGTTTTTGCTCTACTTTGTAGGGAAGGGGGCCCCTCCGCCTGCCTTACTGCTCTCTTCTGGGCACCAAACAGTGGAGACTCTGTGCGTACAGTGGAGTACAACTTCCTAAAGAAAAAAAACCCTGAAAGTTTCTTGGTATCCCAGTTTGGCTCCTCCTAGGGCTTGAGTGGGTTTTGGACACGGCAGAAAAAGGCCCATTGGGATCCCTGCACAATAAGACCTGAGACTAATTACTGCATTCTTTAAGGGGAACTCCAGTTTCAAGCAACCTGGGTCTTAATTTTCTTTGTTTCGGTCACCATTCCCATTGGTAATAATAAGATCGAGCTTAATTGCTGAGGTGTGGGAACGTGGTAACAACACTAAAAGAGGTCCAATGGGGCGAGAAACACGAGCAATCAGATGATCAGACATGTTTTATGTTTTAACTAATTTAGAAGAGAAAAAGAAGACAAAAAGTAAAATGACTTAATAATTAGGGATTATTAGCAACATCACTGTTATTAGACGGCTTAGATAAACAGACTACTACTACTTTCCACTCATCAGAGCACAGGTTTTGGAAAACTTTCTAATGAGGCACTTTTACAACAGGCTTATAAGTAACTAATGGCTTAATTAATGGCAAATTAATAATTTACTAATGCTTTATAGATAAGTTATAAGATAAAAATATAAAAACCTTTTGGTAGACTTGGACACTTGCAGTGCGTTGAGCTAAACGCTAACTTCAGCATGCTTACACGCTTTGAAGTCGCAGCTAAAAATGTGATCATTAAAAGCCTTTATAATGGATTGTCAGCATTTAAACACCTGCCAATGAGATATTTCACAAGCTGCAAACCCAAAACGACAACCCATAACCAATCTACAAAAAATAAATGATTTGTTAACCATTATAAAAGCCACTAGTTTCAACTTACAAGGCCTTTATAAATTCTGCTTCATTAGAAGGTTGTACCAAAATGTTAAAACCATCTTTGGCCTGTCATGACGCTGCTAAAGTTATAAAGCAGAGGACCCACAAGTGTCAGAAAATGCTGATCGGTGCGCTTGTTTTTAACCCTGGCAGATGGTGCTGAGTCTGACTAAGAAGGTGTAACATGCAGCACATCAACTTACATGCACTGGATATGAAGGGGAGGATGGAAAGGGTCAAGTACAACCAAGTGTGTGTGTGTGTGTGTGTGTGTGTGTGGGCTGTCACATTAAATTATCCAGTGTGCTTTGTGCCTCTGACGTCCCCAACGACTTTCATCTTGTGATATATTTAGTCACGGATAAGTCTCGATAAATGGCTTTCTCGGGAGGGGACACGCACATATTCAGAGCACTCTGGCAGTCACAACTCTGCACGAATGTCTGTTCAGAGAAGAAGAAGAAGAAGAAGACGACAGAAATAAACATGATGATGATGAGAAAGAAAACATTCACATTTCACGCACCTTTCTATTATTCATACCCAGAGCAACTTTGGAGTGTATTACTTTGTAAACACAAGATTAAAATAGTGGTTTTGCATGTTTTAGGCATTAGATTACTTTACTACTTCAGATTACTGCCAGGTCCATATTTCCCTTGGTTTTGAGTCTAATTACCTGGCGTCCTTCCTGGTTTCTATTTTTATCAGCAGGGAATGACAACCAATCTGCAGAAACCTACTTTAAATTGTTAATGCTTAACATGTCCTTGCCTTTACTTACTTAATTTGTAGTTATTTTACATGCAGGCAGTGACTGCTTTCTTCCATGGGGGTACATTCAAAGGACACTGCAATATGCTAGAGTTGCAACCAAACAGTAACCTTTTTTAAGTGAAGACACAATCAAGTTTGCATATAGTTTGTCTAGTGGTTCTGTATTCTCATAGCCATCGATGCTTTAACTAGGATTTTGGAGCATACATATATTTAATTTCCCCATCCATTGATCCTAGAATTCATGCTACAAGCTTGCATTTGTTTAAGGTTCAGTTTACCCAGAGTTGTTTGCAGACAGGTTTGGTTTTATGTGCTCGTTCACTAATATTTCTTCAGCCGAAACAATACAATGGAGACAAACACAATTGAATTGGTGGCGCTAAAAGTATTGAAAGATTACATTTGTAAAACGCAACATTTTTTCAGAAAGCTTCTGTCCTTGTCGTTCTTTATATTGCCAGAGAAAAATTAGATTCACCTCCACTGTATTGGGCGGAGGCGGAAGTGTCAGAGATGGATATCTGAAAACCTGGAAAATATAAAAGCAAAACTGTCAGATACCAGTAGAGGTAAGTAATGGTTCTTCCTGTGTCTGTAAGCGATCATGTATATGGGACAAGAATTTATCTTTAAAGGCATTATGTTTAGCAGTGTAAACTTGGATATTTAAGTCATTTGTGACATTTTGTAACAATCAGTGAGAACAAATGAGATCATGGTCACCACAAGTGATTTTTTCCATCTTTCAGTGTTTTGATTATCTGCTGTTTTAAGAAATTGGAAAAAATGTAATCCGATATAATGTAACAGCAGGTGTAGAGGCCAACAGAGGGTGAAACATGTGATTTGGATCTACATGTGAGTAATTAGCTCTGTGGGAAATAATGCAATAAACTTTATTCATATTTTGGGCAGAGCAGTAGATTGTGTGGTACTTAATGGAGCATTTCTAATGCACTCAAATGACAAGCAGACGTTGCTGTTGTGTTAATAATGCAGCAACAAGGCTAACGGTCTACAGAGACGCTAGCGGCTATGTGAGGCTGTACTTAGCCACAGTGGTGCTTTGAGCTAAATGCTACCTTTAACATGCTAATATGCTCACAAAACACTTGTTCAGCAGGTATAATGTTCACTGTGTGAACCATCAAAGTATAGCATGTTAGCATGCTAGAAGTTAGCTAGCACTAAACATACAGTACAGCTAAGGCTGATGGGAATGTCATTAGTTTCGCAGGTATTTGGTCATAAATCAAAGTTTTGGACAAGTGAACATTTAACTGGATGATGGAGCTAAATGGAAATTACAATTTTCCTGTGGCAAATTTCATTTTCATCCAAAAGTCTCACTCCAACATTTCACTCAACATTGTAAATGTCAACCCCATGGTGTCGCTTGAGGAAAAGTCAGATGATCATCAAAGTCATCAGGATTCATGTTCTGGGAGCCATGAATGTCTGTACCAAATTTTATGGCCATTTCTAGTTGCTAGCACGGCTACGAGCTCAGGAGAACACACTGCATCATGTAGTCTGTAGCACAGTAAAGATGCAAGAGCACAAGATGAAGAGAGGACACAAGGCAGGATAACTGACCTTCATGTGTTCGACACCACTGCTGTAATATGGCCATTAAAAGGTTAAAACAATTTGTGGAGAGATTTCTTTTTCTTTTCTGCTGAAGTTGCTGCATGTAAACGGTTCAGCCCAGGAGCTTGCAGCAGTTATGTAAGAGGGCCAGACTCCACTAATCCTTTTACAGAGGACAGAGGAGCCTGAGGGGTAACGCTTTCTCATCATGAAGACAAATCAGCCTGTAAAGCAGACGTCTCAGCTGGGCTCTGCATCCACCTCTGCACACAAAAATCCTCTCATATAGACAGAAAACAGCCTCTGGATGCAGCGGGTAGAAATCACCCACAGAACTGTGAGACATGTTGTGAAAACAATGACGTGCGCTTTGCGTTATTAATAGCTGCTCCAATTCATGCTTTATTTTATGTTCAAACCTTATAACCTATTCCAAAAATACATCATAGACTTGGAAAATCTGCTCTTTTTCAGCCGTGCTACTGATGTCTTGCGCACACAGAGTGAAAACCTGCCATCATGCAAATGCTGTTAACTTCTTGTCATAGTTGCCAAGATTATCTGCTCCACCAAGAAGTGCAGGACAGGTATTCAGAGGTTTTGTTCCTCTTATAGGCACTTTAGCCTGTAAAAGAGTGAAAGTGCCTGTTGGATTTTGAAATAAAGCAAACACTGTAAAAGCCCCCCCACATACAAGAATAAAGAACTGAAATCTACGTCGTCACTCTCAAGTGAGTTAATTGCTCTGCACTGACTGCCAAGGCCTCCGAGCTTGAAGGACAATACCAGCTCTGTAGTTGTGACAATAGCTCTGCTTTCTGAGTCAGAAGTTGCGGAAGTGTCGACATTAGGGAGCTGAAAGCTCAGGAGTGTGCACTCCAAGGAAGAAATCACGCAGAAGAGCTTTTGCGCTGTGTGTGTGTGTGTGTGTGTGTAGCCAGTGCTGCCCTTGACAGAGCTCATTGTTCGCGCTGCCAGTGGGAGGCATGGAGGGCTCTGTTGGCATGTGTCGGCCTCGCTCCTCGTCAGGGCCTCAGCATCGTGACAGCCAAGTGGGCAAAGGGTGCGTGTCTTTGAGTGGATGCGTTTTGTTTGGGGTCTGAGAGCTGCAGGTACGGAAGTTTGGGTTTGGGACATGTTCAGCCTCACTTCTCTCTGCCCTCATTATACAGTATGTGGGACCACCCGTACAGGCCTGCTGGAGTCCGGCCCCTTTCCCTGAAGAAATGTACTTTTCACATCACAGAGCAATTGTCTCAGTCACTGAGTAAAAGCCCTTCTCGTCTCATCTCAGGTCACCAAAAACACACAAGAAACTATATTGGAAATATTTCATCCTGAGTAAGAGGCGGGTTCCAAGACATCATCTGAGCTCTCCTAATGTCCTGAAGACCTCAAGCAGGCTGAAACAGCTGCACCAAATCCTTTTCCAGATTCCTTCTCCACTCATGTTTGATTGAATGATTTCTTAAAGGAAAGGGTTTGGTGTGTTCAAATCCAAAATGTGTCATTTTCATTTGTCACGTTTGTGACCTGACGACAGCATTTGTAAAAACTTCTCAAAAATGATTTGCAAAAAAATACCAAAGTCACTGGTTTCTGCTTTTTAAATGTGTGAATCTGTGTTTCGTTTAATTAAATGAAATACTTTTGGACTGTTGTCCGTACAACACAAGCTATTTGACAATCAGGTTGTGTATATATTGTTGCTAATGGCCAACTACTGCATGGACTTTATTACTTTACTGGTGTTATGAAAAGTGACACTGGAAACCACACAACCAGCTAATCAATAACCTGTAAATTAAGACCATATAGCTGCAATTCTGTGTGCAAGATGCAAGGAGCTCTTCATGTTGGTGGACAGTTGGAGGACTCCCTCTGCAGGATTTGAAGGGAATAGATCATTTGATGGAGGCCTGCCTGCCTGCCGGCCCTGGTGCCTGTACCAAAATGCTTTTTTAATTCTCTCCATCTACTTTAGTCGATTTTTGGGAATTAAATCAGGGTTTCTGCAGGAATCAAGTTAAATTTGAACCTTTTTAATACCACATATAATGCAATTTAAAGCCAGTAGGGACAATATGGCCTAGAATGATTCATTATGTGACCTGGATCTGGATAAGCGGCAAAAGGGATGGATGATGACACTAATTAAAAATGATTAATTCATTTATGTCATGGCTATAATGGACACTTGCCCATTTATGAGACCACAAGCTTCCTAGCTGCTGTAACTAGCAGCAGTGACGGTGTTAGCCACATGGTGCTGACTGAAACTCCCTGAAAGTCTACAATCGGATACAAAACCAACAGAAATTGAATAAAAACATACATATTTCTTCTCACACTGCACGGACAATTTCTAATTAATCTAGGCGTCTAATTGGATGTCAGTGAGGCTTCTTGTTGTCCAAAGTACCAGGAAGTCATTTAAAAACCGTATCTGACAAGAACAAACAAGACTAATCTGTGTTTATTTATTGTGTTGCATAAAAAGGTGGACGAGGTTCTGCTTCGGCTTTCCTGCCAGTTTAACGGAGCATAAATTGACTGAAGGTAACAGATGAAAGTGTGAAAAAAGAAATCACACGACAACTCCACGAAGGCCTCCGTAGGCTACAAATGTTGTTTTTATTATTACTTTAAATAATGTCTAAATAAAGGGACTAAAGACATGCTCGTGTGACTTCTTCCATTATCAAAAATATGGTGTGGTGGTGGGGGGGGTGACGTTTGCAGCAGAAATCTATCCAGGGAGGGAAGTGTGCATCACAAGGTGAGACCGTTGTGGAGTCCATTCATCTGAAGACTTAGAAATGAGTCCCACCATCTCCGCGGACGGTGTCAGGTTGTCAAAAAAAAGGGGGGCAGTGATGTTTTTTTAACAACCAAATGTCACATTCAGAAAAAAAAAATTGTTATTTCTCATATATAAAAACTGAAATACCTGGATACATTTCTACTTTTCCACATTTTTACCACAGAAATTAAAAAGAAAAGACTTAAAGGAACACACAAAGGGGGGGAAACAGCTATTTTTATAATCAACTCCCTTTGGTAAAAACTGTAATAAATGGTCTTGCGTTTGTCTTTTACATACTAACTTTAGCCATTCATCACTAAAGTCCACAGTAAGCTTGGAAAGTATTACTAGCACAACAACACAGATCTGTCATAAAAAGTCTGAGAATATATACAAGTGTATTTACAACGTGAGCGGCATGTGGACAGTCCTCCCAGAATGAGACGAGTGTGAGTGTGTGTGTGTGTGTGTGTGTGTGTGTGTACAAGCTGGTGTATTGACGGAGGGCAATTTAAAAAAGTTGACCTCCAGGGCGGCGAGGATCATTTGTGTTAATAGAACTATATATAATATATATACACAACACATACACTGGAATACATGTCAGTATCTGACATTCACAAGCTATACAATTTTACAGTCTGAGACCAAACAGTGTTGTGAGGCTAATTTTTTTTCTTTTCTTTTCTTTTTCTATTTTTTTTATTTTTTATTTTTTACATAAATGCAACAGTGCTTTTTGATGTTAACCTGACAATACTGTTTGGGGCTCAGGCACAGTTTCTAACAATGCTGCCATGTGTTTTGGAAAAAGGAAATGTAACCCTCTTTCCGTCTAGCGATAGGTACGTAATTGTGATTTTGGCCGTAACGCAGGAATGTCTGAACCAGATCTCTCAGACTTTGTTGTGCCCCCATCCAAACCTTCAATCTGGGAAACAAAACTTTTGAAACAACTTTTTCCTCTTCCTAAATAAGTGCACTTGTCCACCATATTGTTTTCCATGGATATTGTAGAATAACACTAATATAAAGAAATCCCTGTACGATTGATTCCGATGGAGCTCTCCTACTCTGATGGCTTCGGACAAAATGGTCAGTCGAAAGCTAAACCAAAGCTCAGTTGTGATAAAGTACAAAAAGCACCACTCTATCTCTCACAGGCTCACTGTCTACGTTGCTAAACCCCGTCGACAAGGCTCAGGGAAGTTGGTTTGAGAAGTGGCTCCGAGTGCTGGTAAGAGCTCAGGTCTGCGACTGGATCATGACGATTCCTAAGTTTTGGCACGAAGGCCCTGCGCAAAAATGGGCCCAGCTAAAAACGCTGGTAAAATCAGTAATCCTGCCGCCCCGGGTGCAACGTACACGGCAGCGAGCTTAATTGTGCTCCCGTGTCGGCCTTAAAAACACATTAATAAGCCCTCGTCCCTACCTCTACTCCTGACCTGTTTGACCCCCCCCCCTGTTCTCCGCAGCTACGGCGCCTTGCTGTGCGCGCCGTATTTGACGCGGTACTTGTTGATGTGCATGAAGTGAAGGACCTCTGGCTGGCGGGAGGTGGTGCAGGGTAATAGGCCGTCACGCCCTTCGCCCATCAGCCACTTGTTGGTGTCGGCGCTCATGTCGCGGGTGACGTGCTCCTTGGCCCACGCGTCCACCCACGCCTGGAAGCGTTTGTGCAGCCGCGTGCTCACCCTCTCGTGTGACTGAGGAGAAAAACGAGACGGACATTCCTGTCATTAAGGTGTTTAAATACTCGGTGGGTGGACATTGACATTGATCATTAGTACATGAAAGAACAAATCTTTAACACTGAGCCCTCAAGCTAAACTCTACTGGGTCATCACTTATTGATGGAGTGGCTTTTTGCATTAGAGCGCCCCTCACTGGTGACTAAAGGCCCCAACAGTTGACTGTCTGCTCAGCCGTGATGCAGTGTGTGACGTCCTTCTTTAAAGGTTATTAGACTTATGAACACAGGCCTGGTTTGGATTGTTTTTGAAGGAATAGTTTCACATATTGCTTTGCTGCATACAAGGTATGAACAACCACCCCTGTTGTCAGACTTTATGCTAAGCTAACAGGCTGCTGGCTTAAGCTCTGTATTTACCTGATAATCGTTATCAATCTTCACATCTAACTCTGGGCAAGACAGCAAATAAGTGTCCAACTATTCCTTTAAGTAAACAGCTTGAACAGACAAAGGAGAGGGAAATTATTTTAATTAGCAAAGTAACCTGTAACTTCACACCCCTGCAAGTAAACTCTGCTTAAATTCTTTTTTAATGCTTTGAAAAGAAAGTTTAGCCACTGTGATGTGCAGGTTTGAAATATCTTAAACTCCCAATAACAGGATTCATACAGCTTTAAGAGTAGGATTCAAGCACTTTCAATGTATATAATCAAAAAAATGCATCACATCTAACATGTTACAATAAATGTCAGGAGACAACAAACAGATATGACGACGGGATCGTTTCACTTCATAAAAAGATGTTTGGTTTACGTGAGCGATTGTGTCGATGATGAAACACCAGAATCCGTTTGAAATCATGCGTAATGGATCAAATTAAACATTTTCCAAACGTTCAAGACTTTGTATGAATCCTGTAATAAGGAACTGTGGGACAACTCGCTTACGGTTACATTCAAATACTGGATTTAGATTTACGGAGTTATTTTGCCACTCTGCATTTCAGAGGGTTTCAGACACGTTTTAAATGTATACGTTTGTATATCTTTGCAGTGATTCGAGCTGTATAACTAAATCATCATGTGGAAACCCTTGGCTAAATGCACTTTTTTAATAAAAAGGTAAATAACTTCACATAAACTCTGACACATAACAGCCTCACTAATCCCCCCAAACCTTATAAAACACAATAAAAGGGAGAAATCCATCTGGCACAGTAACTGTGGAGGTGATCTGGAGGTCAGTGACGTGCCCGGTAACAGAAGCGGGGGGAAGCAGTGAATACCTGGTGAGCTCGCAGCAGAGCAGTGCGTCGGTACATGTAATCCTCAGACTTAAAGACGTAGACCATCTTGTAAGAGTTGAGTTTGAACATGCACTCCATTTTCTCCTTTTCCAGGGATTTCTTGCCGCCTTCGCAGGCCTCCTTGTCCAGCTGCTCTCGGCCCTTCTGGTACTTCCGGATCCGTCTCAGATTCCTGGTTTACGGAGCGCAAAGACAAACGAGACGAGGGCGACTGATGAGAGCCGGCAGGAACGTGTCGGAAACAAATTGACTGGAGTTCATTTAATCAGAAAGGACTCGTGTTCGACTTTTTCCATTTGACTTTCTCAGGGAGAGATGTGTCAGACAGCTGACTGAACAAGATGCTCTGATGTTATGCAGGAACCAAAAAAAGATCCTAAACATCAAACTTACCACCTTTTTTTTTTAATTATACACTGTTTATTCACGTCATATTTTTCCTATTTTATCTGGTTTCTGTAAAGCACTTTGTAACTGTGTTTTCAAAAGTCATATCCAAAGAAGACAACTGACCTGGGGAGAAACACTGGCTTCTGAGCGAGGTGCTCCCTCAGCTCCGGTGTGGTGGAATCTTGGCTTAAGTAGCGTCCAACGTAATCAGACCAGCGCTGCGAACGAAACACAAGGAAAAATAACACATATGTAAGAGCGTCGAACTACGAGCACCAGCATCTCATCTTGAATTTGCGAGTTCGGTCTGGTGTCTGTCTTAAAGCATATAGAAGGAAAGGAAAAGAGCTTCTAAACTGATTCCAGGTCTGAAAGAGATGAAAAGAGGTAGAGAAAATGACCCTAATTACTCTAGCATACAGGAGACATGAATTCAGGTCAGCAAAGGATTTGTGATTATTTGTATTGTGTTGTTTTTTTGTATGTATTCTTTTGAGTTGTAGAGGATTTATACGCTTTAAATACATTTCAATAAAAATGACTAGTGTTTCCACTCCAGCTGGAGAAGTTACTAGATACAACTTTTATTCAGTTACTCACTATATATTTAGTTTCCTCATATGATATGAAGATAATCCTCCAATGCATTATTATGGCATCAGCAGCCAAATAAGAAGTAAATCATTCACGGACACTAAACACCTCCTAATTCTGGCAGTTTACCAGCCATCACAGGGGCTCCGTTTCTTTAAAAACGGCCTTTTTAAATTAAAAAACTGGAAAAAATGTGGAAGAAAACTGGTGTGATGTGTGGCTTGTGAATGCAGAAGTTATTTTGCATCTTTGCTCAGTAGACAAGCCTTTAACTGTTTTCTTACCTCGGCCTCCATGGGCTCGTCCGAGTTCTCCTCCTCTGTGTCGAGCAGCTCCACCGTGAGCTGCACCTGCCCCCTGTTCCTCAGAAACATCACCTGAGGAAGTGTGAAGCGAAATAAGTTCAGTGTGAGAGGTAAAAAAAAAAACCCTGTCCTGTGGGGCTCAGAGTAGCTAAGCTCATCAGTTCCAGAAAAACAAAAGAAGAAAACATAAAAACATCTACGTTTTATAAGCTGTATTCATAAGCTTCGCTCTCCCATCTAACTGTCGCTACACAGTGATTTAGTTTTAAGTCATTTACAAAAGTGGATCTGGTATTTACTGTATTTTTCTGACAAAACTGGATGAACTTGTGAAGTTATCAACTGTAAAATGACGCTTTCAAAGTAGGTCAGAAGGGGAAGTTCGCTTGTGGGTGGCAGGTGGCTTTTTAAGCAGCTTTACACGTTGCCAGTGCAATATGACAAGTACAGCAAGTATAACATGATGTCATTATCATGTTAAAGTCATTGGAAAACTGCAGTCAGCGCATCGACGGCTAAAGTTTTTGGACCTCATTTTAGACTCTTTGGGTCCCGAGGGACAAGATCTGACTCTCAGCTTTCTCCTAACACACGAGAGCGCAGCTATACTTGTATTTCACTTTGTTACAATGCCTTTACCTTGAAGCAGTTCTCATCGGACATGAGCTGCTCGGCTTTCCGCTGGTAGACGGCCTCTGCGGAGCTCCTCGATGACTGGGTGGACGCGGTTCCTCCGCTGGCGCCGTTAGCGCTCTCTGAGAGGTAGAGGTCCGTTACTTGGACACAGATCTCGTCGCTCACGATGTGCTGGAGCTGGACGGAGAGAAGGAAATTCAAAAGTGTCCGAATTACTCTCGCCGTGGCAGCGGAGGCTTAACGCGACCACGAAATGGCGCAAGAGAAACCGGCGGTGGGAGCTGAAAAACGTGCGGTTTACCTGCCGGACGATGCTTTGGATGAGCTTGTCCATCGTGAAGGCGGTGTACGCGTGAATGGTGAACATTTCCCTCAGCGAGTCCTCGTACTGAGAAGCCTCCATGTTTCCATCCAGCAAATTCCTCACCATCTCCAAGAAGGCCGAGTAGTAATCTTCCACCTCAATGTCCACTGGAGAGAAGAAACATGACCAAGAATCAGACGGCCGAGTGGATCCGCACGACAGGAAGACAGGCGGGCATTTCAAATCAATCGTGTTCGGTCGGCAAGACATCCTGGTATTTCTGGCATGCTGCTCCTGACGCACTTAATCTTTTTTTGGCATGCTCAATAGAAGTTGATGTGCGTATTGGAATGCATCCTAGGTTTGTGTACTTGCAACAAGCTTCAGTTTCTTTACTCGCTTTTTTTTTGTTGGTCAATATTTGTCGTTTAATCAGTTTCAGTAACTGCTGATCTCCTTCTCTTGCAATGTCCATTGTTTGCAATAAGCCAACAAACATTTTTTAAAATTCTTTTCAGACTTTCTCTAGAAAAAAGAGGAATGTGAACTATGTGTCAGAGTGCAGAGTTGTTAGTCAGTCAGTGGAAACTCTGTCGTCAATGGGAGACGAACACAATACAGTTAATGAAGAACAGAGAAACCACGCGAGGGTCTGTCTGTTGTTACTCACTGGGCTCCTTCAGTCTCAGCTGGACGGCTGGATTGTCGTTCTTCTCCTTCTTCGTCCCCAGGACTTCCCTCTCCCAGTCTCGTTCTCGGACCTCTTCTTCGATCTGCCGCTCCGCCTGCCCGTACAGCCGCAGCAGGCGCGAGCACAGCGTCTGGTGCAGCCGCAGGAAGATGTACCAGTTGTTGTTGACGTAGAAGAGGTTGTAGGCGTCGTCGCAGCCGCGCAGCTTCTGCGCCGCCGTGTTGCTGAACAGCAGCTTGGACTTGGAGGGGCTCCCGCTGCCGGGGACGCCGTTGTGCTTCTTGGACGCGCCTTCCTCCAGATCCATCTCCTCTTCCTCCTCCTCCTCCTCCACATCGGAAAGCTCGCCGCGCTGCGAGAACAGCATGTCGGGGATGAAGTGGTAGATGATCTGTTTGATCTTGTATTTGTCCTCCTTCTGAATGCTCGTCTGCCGCTTGACGTGGTGGATGATGAGCGCTGCTGCGTCCTCCAGGATCTGGCTGTCCTCGTACGCCAGCGTCAGGTGGGGGCCTGTGGGTGGAGTGGCGTTCTCCTCAGACGCCTGCTCCTGGCGCTGCATAGCAAAAACAAGATTATAAGAAAGTTCTATTTCTAGATAGTTTCCTAAAACATTTTAACACTGCCACAATGCTAACAACAGCACAAATGGAGGTTTTATTCCATGCTTTGTGTTAAATGGTAAATACCTCATCATAAATGCTTTCAATTTCATTCAGCAGGGACTTGGATCGAAGCACTTTGGTGTCATTCTGTTTGAAGTTGATGCCTTGATGGTCGAGAGACTTGAGGTAATACTTCTCGTTCTGCTCCCTCCAGATCTTGTTGAAGCCTCGTTGGGCTTCCCGCCACTCCTCCTCCTTGGTCTTTAGTCTGGTGAGAAAAGAAGGCAACGTCAAGAAATGTGCGCACACACACACACACACAATCTGCAACTTTCACACTCAAATTACAGAAAAGGTGTCCAAACATTTTGGCGTCGCTTTTGTTACTTCACATCATCACAAGACAGAACCTTCTGCTGCAGCATTTCAGACAGACCCAGGGAGCCCTTTTTAAATCCACCACTCCAGCATCATATTGGCTTTTCCTTCCCTGTGTGGATTAGCCTCAGGCTGGGCCCAAAAGAAGCTGGTGCACGCACGTTTGCTGCACTGTATAAACAGAGTTGGTGTTTAAGCATGCGTGCACTTTACTGATCCTTCACCATACCACGTTTAAACAAAGGCTGCAACTAACGAGTGTTATCGCTGTCAATTCATATTTAGTTTAGAAAATGCAAAACAAATTGTGAAAAAAGCTTATCACAATTTCCCAGAGCCCACACTGACGTCATCATTCTGTGTCTTTTGTCCGACCAACAGTCCAAAACCCAAAGACTCTTCATTTACTGCCATAAATGACAAAGACAAGCAGGAAATCCTCACATTTCAGAAGCAGGAACCAGAAAATGTTGACATGACATTTATGCTTGAAAAATGACAAACTTATCATAATAGGTGGCGGTTATTTCCCTTCAATTGACTAATCAACTAATCGTTGCAGCTATTTTTTATCTCTATTAAAAAAATACCCAAAACAAAGATAGATAAAATTATTAAGGAATTAAAAGAATTAAAACTTTATGAGGAGGTAACAGATAACATCATTCAGCAGCTGGTTCCACTCCCACCTCTTTAACACGATGGGGACAGAAACCGCTGGGTTTTTCTTCAGGCCATCGATGATGTCGGGCGCCTTGTCTCCGTATATCCTCTGGATGGCCTTGCGGTGCACGACCTCGGACGAGCCGCCCAGCGTGTTGTCCAGGCGGAACTTGGCCTGCTCCTCCGCAGACATGCGGGACAGCTTCCGCTGCACCGTCTCCAGGACTCTGATGGTAGCCAGGTTAGTCTCCAGCACCACATCCAACTGTGGGAAAGAAAACACAGAGGTTCTAATATGCATTGCTGTGTGTGTGTGTGTCCTTTACTTTGTTTAGTGTATAATGTTACATCTACTGGAATAAAAAATGTTTCCTCCCGGGGTATTCGCTCCTGTGGTAACGCCAACAGACACGTTGGAAATGTTGTGTGTCCCCGCTCACCTCAAAGCGCTCGTCCTCACATCTGTAGATGTGCTCCTCGTACTGAGTCTTCTTGGAGCTGACGAACGTGGAGTCCTCGGACCAGGAGGGGAAGGAGACCCAGGTGTCATTTAAGACCTGGACACGGCAGAGACAAACACAGTCATATTTACACGGCCCACACTCTTATTAATGCAGAGTTGAAGTCAAGCGAGGCACTGACTGGTAGCTTTAAGCACTTATTGATCTAAAAGGCTTCAAAAAACATCCGACTAGCACTTTTATTCACATATAATCTGAGCTTTTGCAGTGTCCACGTTTACATATTTTTGTTAAATGTGTTGGATATATTTATTGACTGGATAGAGATAAGACAAGTGGAGTGTAATAATCAGAAACATAGTTATATCCCACAGTTTATGGCATTTTCTAAAACATTTTGTTTCCCTCTCAACTGTCCCAGAGTCGCTCTTACCTCTTTACAAAGTGGAGTTCTGCCGGTGCACTTGGGCTGCTGGTAGCTTTTGGGCAGGGCTCTGTAACTGGAGCCTAGTCTCTTACAGGAAGCATAATCTATCTCCATGGCGATGCCCTCGGTGGCCCGTTCCTTGGGGTACGTTTCGATGTGGGATATTTCCCGATATCCCAGGAAGTTTTTAAACCAGTTGAACAGCTCTGGGAACTTTCTGTGTAACATAATGTATAGATACACACATGTATAACACACATGTACTGTCCTGTAAAAAACTAAACAAAAAACATTTATATCCAGAAAAGACACCCGAGTCCTCACCCTAAAAAGGGCAGCACCAGCTGCACTAGTTCAGCCCTGGAGATCACCTCCTGATTAAAGATGACCAGACACCGCAAGAAGTTGTCGTAGGCTTCTGCACTTCGCAAGGCTTTGCGGACCTGTGGTGAGAAACAAACAGAAGAACAGCATGTGAGCGGGGGTATATAAAATGACAACAATACTTTTGCATGACTCAGCTGTAGATATCTTTAAATCATATTACAAAGTCTTACATATTTCACTATTTTCAAATGTTACATGTTAAAATTAGATCAATCAACATTTAAACAGTATTACTGTCTGAGGTTAAGAGGAATTCTTGATAATACACCCTAAAACCTGAAGATTGTCTGCATATTATTCCTTCATATCTGTTTATTTAACGCCTGTTTGCTACTAAAAACGCACCTTCTCAAAGAACAGAGATTCTGTTCCGACTCCATGCTTGCCGGCCTCCACCACTGAGGAATCTTTCAAATTCAGTAACTTGGGCTTCTTCTGCAGCATTAAGTAGCAACGAGAAGACAAAAATTACAAAAACAAAATGCAAGCAATAGCAGTTGTGAATCAAGGAAATTTAAAAAAGGGGGACAGGGTTCGACTAAAGCACCGGCCGCACGTGAGAATGCATGTGTGCACCTTGACGGGGGGCGTGGCCCCCGGGGTTGGGTGACGACGGATCTGGCAGCCGTTCTGATTGGGCCTCTGTTTGTTGTTGAGCTGCAGCTTTTTGGCGGTACCGCCGTGGTCGTTCCGTACAGACTCTGCCTTCTCGGCTGTGGTCTTACTTAGCAGCTATGGAGAGTAGAGGACAAGACTGGTTAACACACGAATGAGCTCTGCTCAACACTGGATCTCCAGAAAACGCTGCATTGAAGAAAATCGTATAACGAAAGTTAGTATTTAAATAAGACTGAATAAAAATATATAAATAAATAAATAATATACCATGATTCTCCTCACCACTGAACTGTTGGCGTCAGGGAGAAACTGCCCGAACTCTGAGAGCAGGTCCTCCTGGTTCTTGAAGAGCCGGGCCACCTGAGCGTACACCTCCTGCTCCGTCAGAGACGGCGTGTAGTTCCCACCCGCCTCCTTAGCGTTACGCTGCTCCTTCTGTAACAGACAAACACAAGTTTATTTTTAACTTACTGAATACGTAAATGAAGGTCTGTCCTAAGGCATTTATTAGTTTCTTAATGAAGTTAATAAATGTGACTTTTCCAACAAAACACTTTTTCTGCTGTTGTATGTGTCTGCTTGGATTTAAAAGTTCAGCTCAACCGAATCCTGTGGCCCCTCCCCAACTGTGATGAAATAGGCAAGACTCTGAGGTCTATTTAGTATGTCAGCTGCTGTGTTGAGTATAAATAGCGGACCACTGGCTGACTGTAGCCCTAGTTTGTGCCTCTCACACGTAGCTGCTGGTAGCATTAGCATTAGCATATGCAAGACTAATAAATGCTGGTGGAAAACTGATGCTTCGCACGAACAAGATTTATTCCTCCTTAGTGGCTTCAGTAGCTCTGACTACCTCTGTTGCATGCTGGGAGAGATGGTTCTAGTAGAATTGGTGTAGTAAACCTCGACTAGAGTGTGTCTGCGTGCAACACCCCCTCTCCTCCCACCCGAGAAAACCCTCCGGATCAACACGAATCACCAGGGCGCCGTATATTTCATTCAAAGGCTACGCGGCATCTCAAATTTCGGCCACTGACCTGGTACGTGTGGAGGATCTCCAGGAAGGCTTTGTAGATGTCGGGCTGGCACTGGAAGCGGTTCTTGATCTTGTTAACGTAGTTGATGGCGTGGTTGAACTCCACGGGCTGGTTGTTCAAAATGGGTGGCCCAGTGGGGGTCCCGCTGAGTGGCGGGTGAAGCTGCGTCGGCGGGGAGCGAGGAGAGGTGTACGCAGGGATGGACGGATTGCTCTGACTGCTCGATGTCATCTCCTGGGGCTGAAGAGGCTGGGAAAGGACACACGTTAAAGGGTTTTGCCACAGTAAGTGCCACAAAACACTTACATGTGGTGTTTTGCTCGAGCAAGGCGTCCATCAGTCACTCACCTTGCTCATCTTGGCAGGGGTGGGCTGTGTCAGAAGGGGCGGAGCGGCGGTGGTGGCAGCCGCCGGGAGCTGGGCCTGATGTTGGGTAGCTGCTCCTGTTATGGGGATGTTCTGGACTGAAATGCCATGCGGGGTGATGTGGTGGATTTGACCAGGCGTGGTCACGTTGACCAGGTCGTGGTTCTGGACCTCGATCTTGTAGCCGGGTGGCAGGAAGGTGTTGAAGCCCATGATGAGGTCGGGGTGACCTTTGAAGAGCTGCGACACTCTGCTGATGACCCCAGGGGTGTCAATACTGGAAGAACAAAAAGAGACAGAATAAATTCAAATCCACCCTGCCTGTCGTCCTGTTTATCACTTTACTTATAAACATAACAGAGACACAAGCCAAACACGCTCTTTTATTGCTGCAACAATAGTTACACAAATAACTCTGACTCAAAAAATATACGTTTGATTGTCTGTTAAGTTTTGCTGGTGAGGGAAGGGGTGATTACAAAGATCAAATAAACGAGGTTCAATGTGTACGATCTGATTAATACGTCAGTGAAGGGTTTAACCAGTTGATTGTCTATATA
>JAVQJD010075814.1:0-10166 GCA_036023655.1 Nannoperca australis
AGTGTGATATTTCAGTTTTTCTTTTTTAATAAATTAAATATAAATGTCAAGATGGGGTGCTGAGTGTACATTAATGAGAAATAAAATGAACTTTTTCGATTTTAGCAAATGGCTGCAATAAAACAAAGAGTGAAAATTTTAAAGGGGTCTGAATACTTTCCGTACCCACTGTAGAGCAGGTCAAGACCAAGTCTTATATTTACAAAAAGTTACACATGTGGGGAAGAAGGTGAATTAGTAACAAGCATTAATGGGATATGGGTGTGTGTCTCTAGGCAGTCTAGGTCTATAGCAGCATAACTAAAGGGGGCTCAGGGGTCACCTGAGTCAGCCCTACTATAAGCTTTATCAATGGGGAAAATCTTGGCTGGCAAACTGGCATTCTGGGAGCATAGTGCTCTAGTAGGGTGATAAGGTACTATGAGCTCTTTGAGATATGATGGTGCCTGACCATTAAGTGCTTTGAAGGTGAGTCAATATAGATTCTACATGGCAACAGAAGTCCTTGGTTGACCACTAAGAAAAGATTCCCTGGAGCATTTGCATTAGAGTCCAAACTGTGAGTGATTTGAGAGGGTCAGAGAGCATAAAACGCAGACTGTAGTTCGAGTTGAATGTCAAATGAGCATTTATATTTAGACACGGGTTAACATAAGTTGACCAGAAACAGTGTAGATAAAAAGCAAAGAAGTGGCACAATCATCTTCATGGCAGAGTTGCAACTCACTTTTTTATCAGTTAATCTGCTGAATTATTTTTTCAACGAATCGTCTTGTCTTTAAAATGTGAGAGAAATTACGGCCTTCAAAGTACTTGTATTATTCGACCAATGGCATTTTCCCCCTCTTTAGAGGAGAATCCATTTGACATCAATGATAAAGCCATGGCCCTGGATGAGAAGGAGGACGGACAGAAAGATGGAGACGGGGAGGAGGAGGAGGTAGCAGAGGAGATGAAAGAGGACAAGATGGAGCAACCAGGAGAGGAGAACAGTCAGGAGCCAAAGACTGAGGAGGAGGAGGAGGGAGGAGAAAAATCAGAAGGAGACGAGGAGTCGGCTGAGAAAGATGAAGAGGAAGAGAAGAGAGGACAAGAGGCAGAAAGAGACGATCTGACTATTCCAAATGACAAAGGACAAAAACCAAAGGTGTGTATGTCAAAGAACTACTGTACCGTTACACTGTGTGATGAAGTTTTGTTGTTTGTATGACTGTTGGGACTTGTAATGCTTACAGGAGGAGGAGGAAGGAGCAGGTGAGGAGGAGGAGCAGCCCAAGTCAACTGAGAGGAAGGAGCATGGCACAGACGGTCAGACTGGAGAGCAGAACATTCAGAGTGATACAGCTGTGGAGCTGGCAGGAGAGGCATCAGAGAGAGACCAAGCTAAAGAGGTACTCTTCACTGCCACTCAGCCCTTCACCTGTCTGAAGTGTAGCACACTGGGTAAGACAGCCCAATTAAATTGGACATGGTATAAGGCCTACAAAGGTTTCACCTTGAGCAGTATGCAAGAATACTGCTAAGGGTGGCATCGGGTACAGAGGAGTAAGCGTCTGGCATTTCACACCTCGAAGACGTACAGTATAACCCTGGAACAAAAAGATTCCTTCAAATATCTCCAGGTCAGATGCGTCTTTAGTAAAGAGATTAAACGAGTGGAGGATGGAGAATTTGTTTGAGCAACATATTCAAAGATGCATACAACAAACATCTAATATTGCAATTACTGTATGCACAGCACAAAACATCACCTTAGTCATGTCACCAATTCAAGGTCCTGGAGAGAGGTCTTATGGAAGAAGATTATGATATTTTGTAACATTTGTAAAATGTGTATAAAGGAAGTCTTTGGGACAAAACCGATGCTGGAGGCAGTGTGGTTAAAATAAACACTGAACATTTGGACTTGAACTTTATCTGCTAGCAAGAGACAGCTGAAGAGATTCTTTAAAATATTTTGGCTTCTACCAAGACACCCATCAAAGAAAAATAACTGCAGGCCTTCATCGACATGATTACAGCTGTCAATGAAATAAACTGTATGAAGTATCTCACCTTTACCTTAAGACTATCATATGAACAATATGTACAGTAAAATACTGCATTGTAAATTGTGCCTTGTTCTCATTTAAAATGACTAACACCAAATGGATTGTTTATGTTTTTAGTTCATCATTCACCCTCAAACTGTACCCATAAAGAAGATCAAATCTAAAATATTTCCATGTTCTGCTTTGTTAGGAGCATGGGAGCGGAGCCGCTGATGCCAGCCAATCAGAGGGCCACCAGTCAAAGCTGACCGCAAGAATGGCTTCACAGACACAGACTCAGAACAAGACTGAGGTTTGAAAAAGCTTCACATCCAGCTCCTTTTTGTGTTTTTCAATTCATCTGATGACGTTTTTTAATGTGCTGTACTGTTTCAGAGCTTCAAGAGGAAACCTGGTCAAGCAGACAATGAGCGATCGACAGGTGACTGCAGTGAACGTGTTAATAAGCGTCTGCGTACAGTGGAGAGCAGCAAGGATTGCACTGAGGACCGCAGGCAAAGTGACACCCAGCAGGAGTCTGATCTGTATGAGCACATCAAACAGGGAGAGGCAGCATATGACACACAGACATACGGTCAGTAATCACCTCCATACACATGATAAACGCTATTTTTTGCCATCAGGTTTTTAAGTGGATAAATGGATGACATGTTTGCTGTTCCTTGTTGGTCTTGCTGTTGCCAGATGTTGCCAGTGCAGACCAGCAGAAAGCAGCAGGACCTCAGCAGGACCAGGATGAAGATCAGAATGATGACAACGTCGCCATGGAAATGGAGAACCAGGAAGAGGACCTCCGTGCCTCTGAGGTCCAAGAGCTGAAGCCTGAGCAGCTGGAATCTACCAAATTCTCCCAGAAAGGTCACGTTTCTTTTTATCCTGCCCATTTGGACTTAAATACCTTTGATTAAATAGACCGTTTTTGCTACTTGATGTGTCTATGTTGGTTTTTCTAGTAGATTAGAAAATCCAGAAACCTGCACATCCCCTGACTTCTCCCTCTTCTCCTTGTGCAGGTGTGGACAGTGGTGAGGTGCCGAGGGAGGAAGAGGGAGAGAAAGAGGAGAGGCGGAAGGACCAAACTAATCCCAGAGAAGAGGAGCGAGCAGAGAGGAGCACAGAATCCACAATTCACACAGTTCCTGAGCTGCTGTTGGACACCATGCAGGTGGAGAACTGCTTAGACATCCCTTTCTTGCACAGTGTCTTACACAAACATTCTTGGGTCTCAGGACGTTTTTTTTGTTTAGCTGCTGACAAAACTTGTTCTTACTGTTACTTGTAAACTCGTAAGAGTTATCAAAGTCAGACCTTTTAAGCTGTGTGTGTCGGTGTGTGTGTGTGTGTGTGGGTGTGTGTGGGTGTCGGTGTGGGTGTGGGTGTGGGTCGGTGTGGATGTCTGTGTGTTTGCAGAAAGCAGAGAGAGACCCGGAGGAGATCAGGAGAGAGATGGAGCTGCAGCTCGAGGCGTGGCACAAACTGGCCCCAGGAACTCAGGAGGAGGTAAGACTGCCCCAGGGGTTTGGTTCCAAATGACTCTTTTGCCATGTCACTATTTACAAAGAGCGAAGAGAGAAAGAATAATGAGTTATAATGGTTCAAAAAGAACATAAATCATATATTTTTGCTTTTCTGAAATTTCCTTAAATTCTAAATACAAGCACATTTGGATACATGACGAATGGTGTAAAATGTCATATAGGTGTCTTCATAACAGCCATATCAAGATCTTAACTATGTGGTTCTGATTGTATGAAGCGCAGGTTGTGGTTCTAACTTGTGTTCTTGTCTGTCTTGTAGGAGAATGCAGCAGCTTCCATGTGGCAGCAGTACCAGACGCTGACCTCAGCTCTCTCCCAGCAGCTGTGTGAGCAGCTCCGCCTCATCTTGGAGCCCACACAGGCCGCCAAACTAAAGTCAGGACCAACACACTCCGTACCTTTGTGTTATAATCAAAGTTTTACATTATGTAGTATGGTCAAAGATGCACTTAAGGCACACTGACCTTGTTGTCACCAGGTTGCAATTTACGATAATCTCCCGGTTGATGAACCTGTGAGGCTTATGGTTTGTCAGTGCTAATGGTGTGTTACAACAAAAACATAATGTTGTAAAGTGTTTGTGGGATGTTTCACGGCTCTACAGAGGTGATTACCGCACGGGGAAGCGTCTCAACATGAGGAAGGTGATCCCCTACATCGCCAGTCAGTTCCGTAAAGACAAGATCTGGCTGAGGAGAACAAAACCTAGCAAGAGAGAGTACCAGATCTGTCTGGCTGTGGACGACTCCTCCAGCATGGTGGACAACCACTCCAAACAGGTAAGGTCGATCCTCGCTTTGTTGGTAATTGCTTTGGTAGGACCATAATGGTTGCATCAAGTACAAAGTAGAGTTCATTATGTACAAATAAACTAGTGTGTGTGTGTGTGTGTGTGCGTGCACAGCTGGCGTTTGAATCCCTGTCAGTGATCATCAACGCTCTCACTTTGCTTGAGGTCGGACAGGTGTCTCTGTGCAGGTAAAGTTATGCATATACAGTGTGAAAGTAAAGCAACAAAAAAAACATTGTGCACATGAAATTATGGAGCCAGGTAACAAAATGTGAAGCTAACATTTAACCCCGGCTCATCTGTCCAGTTTTGGCGAGCAGGTGCAGCTGCTCCACCCCTTCCAGCAGCAGTTCAGCGACGAGTCAGGGGCTCGGATCCTCAGACTTTGTCAGTTCCAACAGAAGAAGACCAGAATAGCACAGGTGGGAGTTTTCTTCCCTTTTTTTCTCCTTCACTATAAACACAATAAGTGAATTATTGAATATAATGTTTGAATTCTGTACGGCAGTAGAAGCGATTAGTCAGGGAAGCAAATCATGTTTTATTCCTGAGATATTCTGTTCTCTTTTAATGGTGAAGAGTCATGCTGCGAATAATGCATCATAAATATTGGATGCTACAGATAAAACTAACAAGAAGGCAATGCATTATGTTCTCTGTCTATGTATGCAAGTTTTTTGCATTTAAAACAATATTCTTACTGAACATTTTATTTCCCTTTTTCTTATGTCTTGATCTGAATTTTATGTTATGAACAAATACAGAAAAATAAATTTATTTGTGGAATAGCTTTGAAAGGGAAATGAAAACACATTTAGTAATACACTAAATAGATTTAAAAACGTTTAACAAATATAAAACTGAGGCTGTGTGTCTGTATGAATGTACAAAATAAATCATGTAAAACTGGTAGGTGTGAGGCTTACCTGGTCTATATAAACTTGCTTTGATTTTATTTGTCACAGTTTGTTTCTTTTACATTTGCATTGTATTTGACTTGTATGAAAATGAACCAAATAATTAACCAAACCAATGTTACAATGCTTTATTTACCTTGTAGCGTAGTACCTGCTGTGGTTAAACACATGATAATTGATGATGTTGAAGTGCACCTCGCTGTCAGACTGATTCTCTTTTCATGCTTCTCTGTAGTTTTTGGAGACCTCGACAAAAATGTTTGTAGCAGCACGACAGCAGATTCCCGGATCTATAAACTCAGGTAATCTGTTTACAATATCTGATGAAGGTTTTAGTACATGCCAGGTAGTGTGACTGCTTATTTTTCTTGCCCTGTGTGCCACTGTGTGGCACCAAGAGACAAGGAAGTCCCAGGGTTTGAACCAGGCACCCTGAGGCAAAAACAAGTTGCTGTAAAACCCCCGGTGGAGCCAGCACAAGGCCTGTAAAGCACAAAATTAGACTAAAATGTACAGTACTGCTTTTACTATGGGAAGCTACTTCAGAGAGTGCACTACTGTGACAAGTAGCTAACTGTTATTTCTGGACCAGCAGCACCAAATCGGTACACATACAAACGTTCTGTACCATTAAAGGCAACTTTGAAGACTCTAATAATCAAAAAAAGAGTTATAACGACGTTAAAAGAAGATGAGATTACAAATAGTGGTGGGGCTTTAAAGCTGCACTAGTGATGAATCCACAGAGATGAATTAAAATGAATGCAGCTTTAAAGAAAAACACACCATAGCAAATACCAGCTGAAGGTCTTGTTTCCACTAACCAATAACATAGTGACATAGCCAACCTGACGACGCGGTTTTCAGTCGACACAGATGCAGCATTAGCATTATTTCTTTTTGTTGACTTACAACACTATTTTTCATGGTTGTAGCTAGCAGGGTATTTTCACCGATTGGTTTAACTTGCTGCAGTGAAGTAGACGTGTATCAGTGCACCCTGATATCTTGATACCGTCGGTACACCCTGTATGTCTCGTGCAAACAAGCTTATTTGAATTGCATGACTAGCTGCATGTTTACATATTACCCTCCGCTGTTCCTTTCTAACCTCCGACCTCCCTCCACAGATACAGCCCAGCTGCTGGTCATCGTGTCTGATGGCCGGGGGTTGTTCCTGGAGGGTAAGGAGCGAGTGATGGCAGCTGTGCGAGCAGCACGCAGCGCAAATGTGTTTGTCATCTTCATGGTGCTTGACAACCCCAACTCACGGGTAAGTGAAGAAGAATTTGACCTTTTTTATTTTATTTTCCATAGATGCGTAATGTGTAATTTATCACTGGTGCTGTGCTGCAGGACTCCATCCTGGACATCAAGGTACCCATATTCAAAGGGCCAGGAGAACTGCCTGAGATTCGCACCTACATGGAAGAGTTCCCTTTCCCTTTCTACGTCATCCTGCGAGATGTCAATGCCTTGCCGGAGACGCTGAGTGATGCGCTCAGACAGTGGTTTGAACTTGTCACTGCGGCCGACAAGTAGATCAATAAGAAGCCATCTTTCACAGGAAGGAAGGAGTGGGCAGCAACCAACTGCATTATGCCACTCTGCTGCTAGCCTCTCAGCCTCAATGAAGAAGTAAAAAAAAAACGGATTTGCCGCTGTACATGTGCCTTTATTTTCTTATTTTTACTGTAGATTTTAGTAGTTTGATAGCAACCTTTGCGGTTTTGTCCTTGTTATCAGGGGAATTATCAGTTTCTTTTGTATTGTAACGAGGATTGCTTTAACCTGCACGTCTGCGATGAACTGACGAAACAAAAATGTGATTCCCTTGTGTGTGAAACACCTGAGTGAAGAGTAAGTAAATACCTCTGTCCTTCTTGTACTATATCCCCCAAATCATGTTTGTGTGGATGTTTTAGTCAGTGTAAAGAAAGTCATCAAATCATTCATCAGTGTGTGAGCACAGCAGATGTACAGAGCTGACAGAGCAGAGTGGTTGGATTGTGTTTTAACAGAACCATTCCTGACTTTATGACCTAATGGCATGTTGGTGTAGTCATGACTGACATTGATAGGATTTCAAAAATGTGCCTTGGAGAGGAGAACAGTATTGCATCTCACTTCACACCTGAATGAGTTGTCGGGGTGATGCATCAGTCGGTCGCCGCTCTCATGCACTTTGAAGCACAATGATTGCAGATTCCAGTTTGGAGAAATGCCCCAGTATTTAACCCATTTTGTGGTTTAAAGACGCATATCTGCTTTGTTCATCTTCCATACACACAGTGTAACCTAAATGAGAGCTCCAAGCTCATCACTCTATCCGTTAAGAGTAGGTGTTGATGAAATGTGCATTGTTTAAATACCACCTGTGTTTTGTAACGTGGACTTACATGTGAGCACACATTAGCCATATTTAAGAGTTTGTTTCTTTGTTGCATCCATCTGTTAAACCATGGCATGAATGATCCTGACAATAAACAGTTTACAAGGTTGTTTTCTCTGTGCTTGTGCTCACTTTTCAAAGCAGACATTTTGACTCGACATTGCAAGAAAATTCCTTAACTATTCTGTGTCAAATGTACTGCTAATCTTAATACCGAAGAGTTTTTATGTTCGTCTAAAACTAAACTAAACTTGAATGCAATTTTATATTGAATGGGGTAAGAACTTTGTGTGCAAACACAAACGTACCACTATGATTCAACATGTTATTGGATCCACACTAGTTGGCCCAAACCATCCCTTAATATTGAGCAGCCATTTGTCTTAGTAAAACATTTCTTTTTCATTTACAAGATACATCATTTTGTGTACTACATCAGGAGGAAATACATGCTTTAGTGCCCATGGATGGAACAAAAAAAGTATACCAGGAAAAGCACAGCTGTAATTAATAATAGTATTGTAGTATAGTATTGTTACCAATGTAAATGTGTCTGGTATGTCTAAGATCGTTGTTTATATTTGGAAACCAGACTGTAGTTTACATGATTTACATATGGGTTATATATAAAAGAAATAATCTCTTTTGCAATTATCCTTGTGACTGTAAAAGTGCAGATAATTATTTCATCTGCACTGTGTCCTATAGATTATAACAAATCCAGCCCTTTGACCTGGTGAAATGTATTTAAAGGCCAATATAACCATTATAGTCCACCCCACTGCTTATTACCTGGTAAAATACCTTTTAAAATGCCATTATAACCAGTTACAATCAGATTTTCACTTGCCAAAAGTGATTACAGCTCGTAGCTTGTAATTCAAAGGTTATTTATAACTACAAATTACTTGATTTCACCCTTGGGAGTAATATTGTGGACATTATAGTCCACCCACTGCGTCTTAGACATACCAGACACATTTACATCGGTAATAATACTATACTATTGCCTATTATCACGTAAATATCTTATGGGCTATTTGAGACATTTCACATTTATGATTATTTACAAGAAACAAGTTTCACAAAGATATCACTTTTTGCAATCACTTTTTGGCACGACACCTGTCGCTGTCCTCCGCTCCACCAGGAGACCGTCAATTAGCCGAATGTGCTAACAACATCCGCTTGCGAGGCTCATTGGTCAAGTTGTGTCGTAGCCGAGCTGTCAGAGATGCCGGTGTCAAGGTTACCGCATGCCGCTCTTTCTTTAAAACAGGTAAATATAGACAACCGTGGAAGGAAACGTGTATCGCTAACAGCTGGATTGGTCGACAGACTATAGCAATGCATACGGCGTCTTGGTAGTGACGTTAGCTTGTTGGCTAACACTAGATCTGTATAGCACTGCTAGCTTACGTTAGACCTTTGACAGCTCTGTTTGTCCTTTAATCATTTTTACAGGTCAAGTACGTCTTCTGTCATTTTGCAACTCTGTCCTGTGTAACGTCACAGTGAAGCAACTGGGTTTAAATATATGTTTAAATATTTATGTCAACCACTGGGGGTTAGCACGCCGTGTGTGTATTTCAGAACTTTATTTATGCGTGGCAGAGAAACAAATACCACAACAAAAGTAAAAAACTGCAAGAAGGAGAGCTTTGCATTATCAATGTGGAATTCTATCAAAATCATTTTCAGGCTGGTTAATAATAGAGTCGTGCTTAGATAACCAAATAATACAGATAAATACAACATCATGTTCAGGAGCATGTCATCAATAATGAAAGCACAAAATAATAATGGATATGAGAGCAATTTAAACATTTGTGGCTTAAGGTTGGTGGGGTAGTATTTATGTAAATCAGGCTTTTTCCAGAACATTTTGAAGCACATCCCTCTACTCTGGATCTATCTACCAGGTCCAAAGTTTAGTTGAGCCAATGCGAGTGGTAGTTACAAAGTATCATATGAACACTCAATTCAGTCAGTCCAGTAATCAGAAATCCTTTATTAGTCTCACAGTGGAGACATTTACATTGTTGCAGCAAAGTGTACAGTGAAGAGAGAGAAGATAAAACAACATAAGTAAAAAAATATAAATAAGTAACATGGTAAACCAAGAACACGTGATGACATGCAGTCACACTTCTCAATAATAAGTACTGAAATAGATTTAGAGCATGTGAAGTAGCAGTCAGTAATAACAATATTATACTATGGAAGTGTATATATCTATATATTGCACATTGTTGTCAGTATTGCACGACAGTATTGCATGTCAGTGTGGTAGTAGCAGTTTGTGCAGTAGTCTACCAGGGTCCGTGGTGGTTGTACAGTCTGACCGCCGCAGGAGGTCAGACAGGAAGTATCTCTCCGTGAGACACCACGGGTGAAGCAGCCTGCCACTGAAGGAGCTGCCCAGTGCAGACAGAGTGTCCTGGAGGGGGTGGGATGTGTTGTCCAGCAGGGATGACA
>JAVQJD010075816.1:0-13123 GCA_036023655.1 Nannoperca australis
ATACATCACACGCCGGCGCCTGCGGTGAAATATCTCCATCTCCTCCAGTAAAACATGAAACAACAAAATCGACTTCTGGCTCCATCTTTTGGTCCTGTTTGTTAACAGCGGGAGAAAGGGGCGGCAGTTCGTGACGCAACGGTGAGGGCGGGAACAGTTGGTGACGTGACTCTTCTGTAGACCAGACCGTCCCATTTCAGTCCAACTTTTCGCGGTCTGTGCGGCCTACGAACAACGCGGCCTTCGTAGACCAGGTACTTCGAACGCTGCAGCCCCTGAATTGGGACACAGCTAGTAAGCAGTAAGTAATTCTCCATCGTGAGACTCTGACCTGAACAACTGCAACTTGGCGGGCCACAGTCCAATCTATGATGTTGGGTTTGTATTGTGGATGTGAAGACGGCTGAGTGGAAATCATAGGGAAGCATGCTGTAAATGCTCCATGGTGGATTGCTGGAAATTGTATGTGAGGGAGGCAGTTGATGAGGAAAGGATTGGAGCTGGCTTTGGATGTGGTCTGACTGCTGTGGGAATATAAAAGCTTGAGGATAACTGCTTTCAAACAGATCTTCACGTGAATCAAAGGGATTGATCTGCAGTTTAGGATCCATGGTGTGTTGATTATTTGGTGTAACTGAAGGCAGTCTTTTTAGATTGGTCCAAACTATAATGAACTTGTTAGTACTTATTTGACCTTGAATTTGGTATTCAGTTACATATAGAAAAACAAAACCACAGGAGGCCTGTTTGACAGAAAAGCATCGGTGGACCTCAGTGGAGAAAGAGCCTAGCACCTGTGTACAAGTGGAGGAGCAGCATTTTTAGACTAACCACATGCCACTGCAATCCAACATTTTACAACAAAGCTGTTCTATTTGGTGACTGGTATTGTAAGCATTTTACCTCAGTACAGTGTCTCCTCCTTTTGGTTTCACATCTGAACATGACCCTTACATTTTTATGAGGATGTGGTAACTACATGTAAGATACTGACAGCATCATATAGAAGCAAGGCCTTTGTAAGTGGCATAAGTCGACCCCTGTCGCTCATTGTCTGGATATAAAGACAAAGAATAATTCAGAAGTTAGCAATGCATAGCCTGCCTGATACATAAAGGGTAGTGTTGATGGCTGTGGTGATGAACTTTTACAATACAGCTCTAGTGAGAGCACAAAAGAGGGGAGGAGGAGAGGGTTAAATGATATTTAGTTCCTGTTCCAAGACTCCACGCCCCAGTGGAGCCAAGGACTACAGACCTGTGGAAATGACCTCCCACATCATGAAGGCCCTGGAAAGACTCGTCCTGGAGCAGCTCCGGCCCCTGGTCCAAACATATTCGGACCCTCCCTTTACACCTCTACACCCATAACTTTATTGAGCATTGTAACTGCATCAAAAAGCAATTTCCCTTCTGGGATTAATAAAGTATTTCTGATTCTGATTCTGATGATGGACAATTTAAAAAGGGATCGCTTGATACGCAAATCAACTAAATACAATGCAGATTTTTCTGGATGCATGATGCACTCTACATTTGACTTGCAGCCCGCAGTTTCCCCAGTAATGGCATCCAGTTAAGATTGCGTAATAAGTCCCAGGAAATTAAAAACAGTTTGGACCCTTTTTTCATTATGCTACTTGATGGCATGAAGGAAGTAAAAAAAGTGTGGCCATCAAAATGTACAATGCATTGATAAATAATAATAAAATAAAAATGTTAACATTTTGTGACCCTTTGTAAACTATATCACAGTCTACACAGTTAAACGCTCCAAATAAGCAATTAAATTGACCTCTGAGTTGAAATGGTTTTAATAGGTGAATAGGTTATGTTGATGTGTAATCACATGAGCCCAGCTAAGCTGGTGATGTCAGCAACAATACTGTTGTTCCTCTCCATCCCATCCCTCCTACTGCTTACTATGCTGTATGGCTTAATGTAAGTAATGTATGTAATGTAATGTATTGCTGAATGTGTTCTACTTTATGCCAAAAGGATGAATTTATCCACTACATCACTAAAACTAACTTTTGCTAAGTAGACTTGGATACAGCATTGCCCTTGTATTTTCAGATAACACTGCTAATAACACACACTGAATTTGTTTGCCTTTGTAGTTTAATCAATACCACAACAAGCATTTAATTTGCTGTTAGCTGGACAAATAATAATGAGCTGGACTAGTTAACTCTGTTAACGTTTGTTTGAATTTTTGTGTTGGTCTACATTACATTAGATACAGGATGTTTTTCTATTAAGGCATGAAAATAACATTCTTGGTTTTTGGGGGGAAAATCCCACAAAAACCACCTCTCCACCTCAGAGTCAATCAGGGGGTACTGATAGACACTCAGTCTTGACGTCATATTGAATGCTTTGTAACATTAATAGCTTTTGCTTTAATATGAATGGCGGGAATAATTTGTATGTAATATATGTGAAAGCAGCCACAGCAACTACACAGGCAACAACACTGAACTAATGCACGAGAACTGCAAGGAGAAGAAGAGGGAGGGAGACGGCACCTGGACGAGAACGAGAGAGGTGAGTCATGACCAGGTTCACATGGTTTTTCAGTGAAACACTTGTGCTTATGCTAAACTTCTAAAAACTCCTTAATGTACTGGAACGCGACAGAAAAGCTCCGACATGCTGCGGGTCCACATTACAAGGATCTGATAGTGGACTAATACATATGGTATATATATACCATATGATTAAAAATAAAGTAAAGCCTCTTCACCACCATAAACATGTAGGCTACGACACATAAGCCTATATAGACTATCCCAGTAAAAAACGGGGGGGATAACATTGTCCAGACCAATATTGATACTTTAATATAATGCATGAGTTTATCATCTTTAACTAGGCTAATTTTGTTGATTTCTTTCTTTTTTTTTTTGCAAATTGCAACGTGATTATAACATGGTGCTTGTGTTTTGTGTGATTTATGCAATACAAAAACAATACATTGACAAAAAGAGGTTTCGAGAACGCCGTGCGTGTGGGCCCAATGCAGTGGCTGGGCAGAGTTGTACACTTTCTTTTCGTATAACACTTTGGTAAAATCCCATGCTTAAACTGAACAATCTGACATCATACAGCCTACGCCTTAACTCGATAATATTTGATTATTGAGACAGGCTACTTGTTTCCTTGGAATGCCTCCCCTCTCTCCACCTCCGTCATCAACAAGTGTCTCGCGCACCGTTGGAGCCTTTTCAGTTGCAAATACACGCGCACGGATTGAAGCTGTTCGCTCTCCCATTGGTCTACACCCGGCTCACTGCACGAGAATAGAGGAACTTTTGGAGTGAACAGGCAGTTGAGTTCAGTGTGTGAGCTGGCCGTCTGACAACAAGTGGTTTTCCGCAGATAATTATTTCACAGCACCGAGGAGAGAAAGCTGCAGAATTGTTTATTTCTTCAGTATATGCTATTTTTAGAATCAAAGCAATGACTGCCACAATTAGTCTTATAATTTAAGAAATTGATCGTCCGTTGTGGTCTGTTTTGTCTCCCGGGTGCGTCGTGAGCAATTAGTTAATTTGGATCACCCGGCGCTCCCAGTTAAACCTGTAGTCCTGGGGAAACTTGGTCACAAATCGCCAGGTCGACGCGACAAAGGGCTGCTGTGTAGGCCACTTCAACGTTTCAACTACTTCATAACTCCTCTTTACTTTTCTACTCTGTCAACATGTACAGCATGATGGAACACGAGCTGAAACCGAGTGGCCAGCCCCCCTCTCATCAGACCTCCCAGGGAATGTCACCGGTCACCGGCAACATGACCGGGAATATGGGCAGCAATGGCAACACTCACCCGAGTTCCAAAACGACGTGTGCACCAGGAGGAGACCCCATGGATAAAGTCAAACGGCCCATGAACGCTTTTATGGTTTGGTCCAGGGGACAGAGGCGCAAGATGGCTCAAGAAAATCCCAAAATGCACAACTCTGAGATCAGTAAGCGGCTGGGAGCTGAGTGGAAACTCCTGACTGACGCCGACAAGCGGCCGTTCATCGACGAGGCCAAGCGGCTCCGGGCAGTCCACATGAAGGAGTACCCCGACTACAAATATAAGCCACGCCGCAAGACAAAACCCCTGCTTAAAAAGGATACTCAAGTGGGCAAGTACCCATTGTCAGCAGGGAACCTACTCGCGGCTGCGGCGCAAGGTCAAGGTGGTAGTCCGAGGATGGAGAGCTACGGCTGGGGTCCAACCGGTGGGTACGCCGGCATGCAGGGCGAGGCGCTCGGCTACACACAGCAGCTACACCGGTATGACCTTTCAGCTCTCCAGTACCCACCTGCAATGACGGCAGCACAGACGTACATGAACGGAGCCAACTCATACAGGTGAGCTGTGTCTGTTTGGGGACAGACTACCACAGTAAGGTAGCCAATTCCCTAATTTGGCAATAGGAAGGCTATGTTGGTGTATCCTTCCCCAGTAATGGCATCCAGTTAAGATTGCGTAATGCGTCCCAGGAATTTTCAAACAGTTTGGACCCTTTTTTCATTATGCCACTTGATGGCATGCAGGAAGTGAAAAAGTCAAAATGTACAATGCATATTAACATTTTGTGACTTTGTAAACTATCCTCTTAAAATCCAAACTATTAACTTAGTCACATGTGGTATCTTTTAATGTTTCATAGACTAGGCAATTTTTTTTCTTCCTTCCAAAAGAAAAAGTATTGATAATATCACAATTAGGCTACATGCTAAGTATAATGAGAAGCCCCCCCCCCCCACCCCACAAAAAGTCATCAAACAAGGTCAACATGGTCTGTAGACTGGATCTGCTCCTCTTGCATCAGACACAATCTGGCACTAATTCAAATGTTTTTGTTTTTTAAATTGTCCTACATTTTGTTCAGAATCCTTAAGATATGGTAAATTTGAACAATGCCATAACTACACATAACTCTTCCATACACATTCACACAACTGTGTTTCAGTTTTATTACAAGTTTGTGACTCAATGGTTTAAAATACACCTCAAACATCTCAAATTCTCAATCTAGAGTGCAGCTGATTTGTAACGCAGCACTTAGAAATTATACATTTACCGGGTAGAAATGTTAAGATAAAGTACATTCAGGCCCATTGAGTCAATGAGGAACTATGCATATGACGAAACAACAGGCTTCAGTCTGTTGCCTACTTGTTATGCATGTGGCGCTCTACTCTGGGCTGGGTCCTGCCTGGAATGTTGATCAGTATGACTTGATGGCAGGCAGGACTGCTCTGTGTGTGGTCCGCTACCCACAATCCCTTATTCCTTAACCATTGTCCCCAGTTACACTTCTGGGTCTTTGCCTCCTGCCATAGGTCTCATGCTCCCAAACTACAAAGACAGAACAATTATCAAAGTGAACAGGTGTGAGGATGGATGATGTTAAAATTGATTCCACTACCTTGGTAATTTGGTCCTTTTGACTGATGACTCAACTGCAGTGTTTGCAAGAACAAAATGTCTAAAATGTCCCTGAAAGATGTTTATAATGCATGCTATCAATTACTGGCATAGATGTCAAAAGCTTTGTCATGTTGGAAGCCAAACATTTTGATGTCATCCTTTTCCATTGAATCAGAGTAATAGGGGTCTAAGATAATATTTTCAAACGGTTCGAAGTAAGAACAAGATTGATCAGGACCGCTTGTCAACTGAAATCTTAGTGATTTTGAGGTCATAGTGACATACTTAAAATGCAACTTACCTTTAATAGTCAATATTGCATTCAAATATAATTTATATGATAACATTTTCATTGCATTTAAATGGTATAATATAAACCTAAACCTGATTTGCTTTATTGGATGCCATCCATTGTGTATTTTGCAATTCTAATTGAGTGGAATGTCATCTGCTGACAGGTGTCTCTACTGTGACACATCAGTGCACATCTCCATTACTTCTAGGTGCGCTGCACTCTCTCTCTCTTCAGTCAGTTGGGAACTGTTAAGTCCTACACTCCCATTTTGTCTCCTGTGACACTAATGCTATGTTTGCTATATGAAAGCAAAACAAAAATTAATGTTTCCATATTCACTCCCAATCATGGAGATTTGTGTGGATTCAGCATTACTCTTAGTGAGGATGTACCTGGCATGCTCTAAGGCTCTGTTACTCTGAGCATTATTCCGGTACAACCAGCCATCCATCAATTAAAAATAATATATATATAATTAGAGCGACCGATTTAATTTAATTATTGTATTTGTTGAACCTGAAGGTTAATTCATTTTGAATGAGAAACATCTTCTTTCAATTAGGCCCAGGTTTTATTAATGTTTTGAGTTTGCAAATGAAACCTGGTGATGTAGTGTCAAAAAACATACCGTTATCACTGTACCTTTTTTTTTAAAAAGATGTATTTAATTATCTTGTGGCAAACCCTCAAATGTTTTTGTGGTGAAAAGCAAAGGTGTCTGACTGAAGGCCTGCAGAGTTTGTAGGTGGCATTGTAAACTAGGCTAGCATTCATCTGTAGAGCAAACATGCAGCAGTGACTCTCACTGCACTCTCAACATGCATGTGGATGATGATGATGATCATCTGCCATGGTTTCAACACACTGCAGGCTCATTGCCTACTGTTAAAATAGTTTGATAAAAGAGTTGGCTAATTCCATAGGTGGAGGACGTATCCACCCCTTTTTTTTTTTACCTGTGTCAAACTAGCAACACCACAATATTAGAATCCTACATTATGAGAAAAATCCTGCATTCAAGATGTGATGTAAAATGTGCTTTAATTATTAAAATTAAGTAATTCTGAAGAAGACCCAAATAGTATTTTGACTATATAAATGGAAGGTATATTTACATACTGTTAATCCATATATTTAAAGACATTTGTCTGTTTAATAGTGATGGCAGTTTTCAGTGTATTTACATTTTTGTAGGATGATTCCAGTCACAGTCATGTGTCTGCACTGGTAAGCAGTGTCCTAATGATGTATCAAAATTGAACTCAACTTCTGAAAGAAAAGTTCTATGAGCAGCAGCATTACTGCAGCAGTGCATCCAGTCTGATTACTACATGTATATGTGAGTTTTAGACTAACACCCACATCTATATGTATGGTCAGATTAACTGGATGTATTAATTTATATTTTAAACCCTCAAATGGTGTCTAACATGATCTTCTTCACCCACAGCCCCATGTCATACAGTAGCAGTCCCCAGCAGCCGAGCCCTGTCACCATGTCCATGGTGAAAGCAGAACCAGTGTCCCACTCGCCTCCAACAGGGACGCCAAACCACCACCGGGGGCCTTTGCAAGGTGACCTCAGGGACATGATTAGCATGTACATTCCTGGACCAGGAGGGGATGCCGGTGACCCCACAACAGCACAGAGGGGCTACACCAGTGTCCAGCAGCACTACCTCACCGGAACCGTCCCACTCACACACATCTAGGACTGAAGTGGGAATTATGTGGGTGGGAGGTGAACTGAGTGGGAGGACCAGAAATGCTCACCACGCACAGCTGGCTGGACAGGAGATGGAGTCAGGTGTGGGGGACTTTAGAGACACAAGATGTTAAGTAAAAAAACACTTTCCCCCCCTTTATTCAGCGGTGTCCTAGTTCCATATGTGCCTGCAATTACAGACACACAAGTGACATCTACATTTTTTTAAATAAAACTGAAAAGCTTTTTTTCTACCTCTTTGGTGCACATCAGTTCAGAGAAATAAGATACATACACACACACACACACACACACACACACACACACACCAACCACCACACATACAGAGCTGAGACATCTACCTGAACACCACCCTCTAACAGACTTCTATCCATGAAGGACAACAGTGAAGACAGGGCCAACGTCTGTTTATTGTGTACATATTAGGAAATGTTAGTCTTTTTATATCTTTTTAGAACTTATCCATAACAAGTCAAAGGACTCCTTAATACCATCCTAAACACTTGTGACACTGGCACACTTGACAGTTCCACTTTACCCTGTCAGTGCCAGGGGCCTGGTACAGTTAGTGGATTTAGTCTTCCACTGTTAGACCATAGAGCCTTTCCCTGCCATCTACAACCACAGAACAGAGACAAAATACCTGGCAACCTGGTCCATGGATCACAATCTCTCAGCTGGTGACAGACAAATCGCCACAGCTGAAATGCTCTGGTTGTTGGTTATTTGTTGTTGCTGTCCTGATGTGTAAGTGGAGCTTGAGAACAGCTGGGTGCTGGTGGGGAAAAACCAAAAGGAAATGCACAACTTGAATGATAAAATGGTTTTAAAAATTAACTCTTTGTGCCTTGGCTTTGGTTTAGTATTTGTATTTGTATATTTTACTTTTAACTGACATTCTATTGGATGACATGGAAAACACCTGGTCCCTCAGCCTGGTTCTACATGGATTTACAGTTTTGAATCTGAGATGTCATGTAATGGTGTTTTTGCTGCCTGCGTTTTCTTTGCTATAATTAGTTGTAGATTTGACCTTTTTGATGTAAATGTTCAAATGCGTTGTTCTTGCAGCATTCTGATTTGCTCTGTGTATTCATTGTCACTTTGCTCTAGGCAGAAGTTAAATTGTTTTTAGGCTTTTCATAAAGTGAATGAGTTTAATATGAAAAGCTACATTTCAGTTGAGGTGTTTCATTGAAACAGCAGATTAAGACTTGCAATTTGTCTTCCAAGTAAACTGGACTGAGAAAAAGGCCTTCCAGGCAAGCTTTTTAAAGTTTTTATGACCTGTCAAATGTTTGTTTTTACCACCAAGAGAATGTATCAATAACTTTCAGATTAAATCACCAGCAAACCTTCCATCTTGTCTCTAAACTAAACCTTTTCAGATAACTTTACCTGTGGGTAATTATATCATACTATAAAATAATAAAACATTGATTTTTAATCTTGTTTGTCTCAAACTGACTGTACTGTCATTTTTCTGTTAACCCTGGTTCTACTGTGGACCTAAAGGGAATCTTTATTTTCCACAAATACTGAACATTGAATGTGGTAATAGACTGCTTCAAAGTTAAGAACTACATGTATAATCCAATTTAACATGCACTGGATACCCATGCCTGGATTACTTTTGAAATGAAGAGCAATTCTATTAAAGTAATGCATGAATGTTTACATTGCTAACAAAGTATTTGAAAACTTAACTTTTTTTCATGCTGATTTGTATCTATATTTTTAGAATGAATTATCTTGTATATAAATGCTGCCATATGCTAGTTACTGTAATTAGCATTCCTGTAAATAATGTATACATTTTTAGACTCTTATACTAAGAGTCTTGATTCTTTTTTGATAAAATATTTGTTATGGCATTCATAACATTAAAGTACAAATCCTTTTTTCATTAATGCTGTCACTTTAAATGTTTGTGTGATTTTAGTTCAAAAGCATTCTGTATGATGGAAATCAGAGTTGGCAATTTCACACATTGACAAAAGTGTATTCAGTGGCCACTTTAGGTACACCTGTACAGTTTTAATGCAATACAATACAACAGCTCTACCAAAATCCAACATCTCCACAGCTTGTAATATTCATTTGACACAATTCGCAACTCAAGGTCCACTAACTAGCTGTTCCACTGTATCACATGGTTTTCATCAGCTGGCGGAGTGTAATATAAATGTTTGGGTTTTGTTTACAGAGAGGTGTTCATTCACCTGTATTTGTCTTGTATTTTGTCTGTTGGTGTTGTATTGGACATAATATGCATTATATTAAAAGGTGTTTGCAGTCAATTTAAATACATGAGGGGGCTAAGAATTTGGAACAACTCTCAATATACATGTAATGCAGTCCAGTACAACACCTACTAACCATGACCCAAATAATGAACATAGTTGAATTAACTTATCTGGCAGAGTCAACCAAAACTGAAAATTCAAACCTTTGTAATGGTAGAATTTTGACTGAGCATTACACTTTACAGGCATTGTGTGTAAGTTTGGCCAATGAGCGTAAGAAGAGCTTAGCAGATGTTGGTTCATAATATGCTACTTTAAGAGGAAAATACCAAGTTTTATGCCTTTAAACACATTTAGAGGCAGTGTGATAACTGCTGACCCTTTTTCTTATCATATCGAGTAGTTTTCAGATTTTTTACAAGAATTTCATTCATTTCCATATGATACAAAAATCAATTACCAAACCTTTAACACTTGCTACCAACGTTTAAATTATCACAGTCAACATCAAATCTGTATGGTCCTTTAAGTAGGCTTGCATATTTATATATTTCCATATACACACCTAACATATTGTAGTATAATTGTGATCATTAGACCCAGCTAAATCATGGTCATTTCTTCTCCTTAGATGAATCGGAAAAGCTCTTTATCTGCGTCTAATCAAATGCATTTCGGTGTCTCTCAGCTGTCACTTCAAACATTACCTCATCCATCCAAATCATTATAGAAAACCAGTTATCAAAATCTGCCTTTTTTTAAAAACTTTCATAGCGTCTTCACAGGCGGAGCTGTCAGCTAGAAGCTCAGAATAAAACTACGGACAAAAGTGAACATTAGCAGGAGAATATGAGCTTCTTGCCAGGGTGGGAAGCTGTGATGGTTGAGGGTGAATGGGGGGCGGTAGGGCCTAGTCTATAGTGCCTAGAATGATTTAAAACTCGATTATTTACTTTCTCATCTTTACCCTCTTTAAAAATTCACTTTCCCCGTTCCCCTCCTCCTCCCTTTCACTCCCATCCTTCCTCCCCCATGTCTCTCTACAGAGAAACCGGGTGGATGGCCCGTTCGTAATTGGCCGTGTCGGAGGCTCATTGTCCGAGGCTTTTCAGGCCGCAGGTGCATATAGTAAAGCCAGAGTCTCTGCTCCTCCCCCGGTTGTCTTTGTTCCCTCTCCCTGCTATCCCCACTGCCCCGCCGGGCAGAAAATTAGGGCTGCTTTCTGGGGCTTCGTCCTCAGGCTTAACCCTTTCACCGACTGTCGCCTTTCTTATGGAAATCGGAGAGAATCCCGCACTGGCTAATCGGTCACTGAGGGGAGGGGATGGGAGGGGGAAAATATGAGGGCACCAGGATCAACAGGAGGAGAAGAACAGTTGCAGGGGGGTTGGCAAAAACCAATAGACCTAGGTTGTCAAACTATATCTGAATTACATTTCAGAGGTGGTAACATTTTAGATAATGTAGTATTTTATTATGAAATGGTTGCAATGTCAATCATAGTTTAACTATTCATTTCTGGATGCTGATAAGAAAGGACTCCAGGAACCCCTTCGGGAACTTCCTGAGTCCCTCAAGGATCCTTAGAACCTCATTAATAACTTTTGGAACTCTCTAAAGGACTTGTGGAACCATATTGACATAAAGCAGGGTTCTTCAAAAAGTTCTTTGTCTACGTAAAACAAATGTAACTCTTTGATTTAAAAATGTGAGTACAGAACCATGTGTGGGTACAGTTCATTTGATACTGCTTCTGTGAAGCATTCTTTTCTGTCTTAGAAAGTACTTAAGGGTTGGGGATATGTGGAATGTAGACCTTTGTCAATAATAAAAAAGTTATAAGATCACCTTTTAATCTATTTTGGTAGTGCATAGCGTGTATATCAATACAGGTAAAATTGGGCAAAGTAACAAAAGGAACATTTCTTGCCTAACTAGCAAGAGTTATATAATGATATGTGGGTTGTTTTGGCTGTGGTCTATGGTGGGCAAAGATGAAGTAGGGAGAGGAGAAGGTGGAGAAGGGGGTGGAGGGAGTGTCACTGAAAGGATTTTCTGGTCCAATACATCCCATCACTTAGCAACAAGCAGTGAGGCTTCAACAAGTGGTTGCCATGGATCTAACTGAGAGTGACTTAAAAGTCTCTACAAAGAGCTGTGGTCAGCCTCTGTTAGTGTGAGAGTGTATGTGTGAGAATCAGGTGGTGGATACCAACATGGTTTTTTAAAGTCGGAATTGGCATTTACATTGGTGACCCACAATTTAGTAACAACTTTCATGTTTTTGCAGCGATTGGACTTGAATCCCAGCTCCTTTCCTGTGAAGTTAATTTATGCTCCCTCATTGGCAGGTCAAGCTCTCATTCACTGGCTGCTGTTGTCTAATTCTTCAATGAGCATTCCAACAAATAAGAGGAGGAATTAGGAATTATATCAGCACAAAAAGACAGAAATAAGTTCGGCAACACTTCTGCAGGGAACCACCACTTCAAAAGCAGTCATGGAAACTCTGCCTGGAATTTAATGTATAGTATCTGCTATATTCCTCCAGGAGCCAAGACAAAACTCTTCTCTGCTTGCATAGCAAGACAAACTCCCTTCCCAAACACAAACGTTCACACATATATACACATGAACAGTAGGGAAAGAAGAGGTTTGCGGATCAGAATTTAAAAAAATGTACAATTCTCATTGAAGAGACAACAGCAGAGTCAAATGTTTTTTGTGACACTGACATAAAAATATATTTTCAAAGACACTAAGTTTTGTTAATTTTATAAATGGTATATAACAGACTATGGTGTAGTTACTGAAATGTATGAGACCTCAGCAGTCTGAGTTAGACAAATTAAATGGGCATCTTCCAAAGTTAGTTTAGTTTAGAACAAAATTTCCTCTTTTTGTTAATATCCTTACACTGTGGTATAGCAGTAAGTTAGTGCTCAGATTAGTGTTTATTCAGAATCAGAATCTGAAGATTTATAAGTTTTACACATACAAAGAATTTGTTTTGGTGCATACAATAGCATAGATATATACAGAACAAATTTAATAAAACCACTAAATAGAAAATGTACAATAATGAGAAAAAGAAGAGCGGTGCAAAGAGAGTGCAATGTAAATACAATCTGAACTTCATTATTTATATATCAACGTGGGTGGGTGTGTTATCAATATTGTGACTACTCTTTCCTGTTATCTGAGGAGCCTGTGGGCATTATTATGAGTGTAATATTGCACTGACACTATTGGTTTGAACTTAGATAAATGTGAATAAAAATTTGAGGTAAAAATACAATATTGATGACAGTTATATATACACTACCGTTCAAAAGTTTGGGGTCACCCAAACAATTTTGTGTTTTCCATGAAAAGTCACACTTATTCACCACCATACGTTGTGAAATGAATAGAAAATAGAGTCAA
>JAVQJD010075819.1:0-19876 GCA_036023655.1 Nannoperca australis
TTGTGTGTGTGGAAGTTGGTCTCGACCGGCTCCATGTGATTGAGTGCCCTGAGATAACTTTGTTATGATATGGCGCTATATAAATAAAATTGAATTGAATTGAATTGAATTGAATTGGGCTTTGTGGTGTATCTCCCAGCGGGCTGAAAGGCAACGCTCAGAAACATTAACCATCAGGAAAGGCCAGAATATTTCTAAGAGTCTTGATGACCCCTACGCCTTATCACAATATTCTCTTCTGATACCGTGACACCCCACAGTGAAGTTCAAGGTCATCTCTCCAACTTACTCCATCTGCATCTATTTAGGATTTGAATGCCTGTTTGCTCTGCAGTCAGAGGTCTATTAGCAGCCAGTAAGATTAATCATTTTCAGACTACTGAGGTGAATAGTCCCCCTTCAGTTTCAAAGTCTGCAAGATTTCAACCTTTCACTTATTGTTTTTAAGACCCTTGTGGATTTTTTGTTTGTGTTGTAATGCGGATCAGTAAACTTCAGTCGTGGCTTATTGTTTACCAAGAGTGAGCTCCGTGGGGAGCTGGGTGATACACAGCAACATGGGAGGCCAGACAAATGAAGGAGCCATGACAATGAAAAGCAGATGTGACTTTATTGCTTTGTGAAAACAGTGAGAGACAATATAGTAAATGCTGGCTAATTGTTGAAGATACTCATTTAACGTTTGACATAATATATAAACAAGATTACACAGATGTAGTACTGTCCTTAAAAGTCACAAACCTATCTTGTCTCTCACGCTTTTAAATCCTCGTTTTGGAAGCTGTTATTTATTTTCATGATCCGTTAATTGCTATTAAAATAAAAATCAGGGTCCAGCAGGAGGACTCAGTATTAAAGGATAAAGGGTAACAGGGCCAAGCAGGGGTTGCCACATGGCATATATTGAACATGCCACCTGTCAGGAAATCCTGTCTCATTACAGACTCTCCAAACACACACACACAAACAAACAAACACACACCTTCTTCCCAGACTGTCCAACCTGGTCAGTTGAGGGAATCCGCTCTTTTTGTTACTGGGATTAATTCCTGGCACCAGCCTTGGCCCATCTCCAGCCGGGGAACAAGAGCAGCTTCCATCCCACAGAGCAGCAGTTTATCCCTTGTGGTGGGTCCAACTGGGCTGATCCTCTCATATTAAACGGATTAGCAGAGGCCTTGTCCCGCTGTCAGGAGCTCTTGAAAAGGACAGGGTCTTAGCATGTGTTAGCATTATTTTTCTAACAAATATTCAAACTGTAAATGTGAATCATGACCTGAATACTGAATATTGAAAATAAATCTTCTAGCCTGTGCACACCGGGGCCTGTACGATCGAAGGTGAATTGTAAACCTTAAGTATTTCTGCACACTAGTGTCGGAGACATGATTCGTAGCTGACCTCTCTCAGTATCAGCCGTGTTTAGCTCTTGTAGTATCCGTGGGAAACTGTAGCATTAGCACTGCTTTCAAGCCCTTTGATTTCCCATGGGAGACATCCATGACAACGGCAGGTTAGGCCAGGACCTAAATGCTACATGGCATGACTGAGAGATCATGTTACAGATATCAGGAAAAAATCACATGAAGGGTGCAAGGTTCACCCACGGAACTACGTCAACTACACACCAAACTGCATTTATTCTCAGGCACATTTAACCAGAACTCCACTGCTCTTTTTTTGCTGTACCTCCCAAGCACAAACCAAGAATGTATACGTCATTTATTGCTCCCTGGGGTTGCTCTGCATGACGACTGCACTTCAAACGCAGACAGTGTTAGATCTCATGCTCTGCCAGTCTCTGAGTAGACGGATGGCAGGTGCTTCTCCCTGTCTGCGCACTCGTATTAAGCTCCTTCAGTTGGCAGGCGACCCCTCATCCTCACAGGCTTCCATACGGGCGCCACACTAATCACACTGTTAAATAGGAGGCTGTCTGTGGTTGAGGCCTCACACCAGCACAGATGTGCTGAGATCAGACCTCAGTCAGACCTGACCCCAGATCAGCCCACTGTCCCTGCTCCAGAACCAGACCCTGCAGTGTCAAGCTTGCGTTAGCCTGATTCTGGCCAACAACCTTAGCGTTGATCTTTACGCTTATTTTTTGCTTGTTCCTACTTCACTTGGATGTTTGAGCTTCACTGTGCAGAATGATGCATGTGCAGAGTTTGACACCAGAAGGCTGTTTTCACATTCAAAACTTTCTCTGAGCTCACCTTAAATCTCAGTTTCACATATTGGACATATTGGCGTGTTTGTGAAGCTAACTTGTGGTCCATATGTAACTTATAAAAGCGTTACGTGGAAACTTAAAACCTCCACTGCACATAACCTGAGAATGGACCTTTCAGCGAAGTAGAATACACCATGTGTCAAATAGTTTTTAAATGAAGACAAAAGGGGGAAAGTCAGATCTCAACGAAAACTCTCACATGCATGCACCCAACTGTGCTTAAAACCACTCACACACACACACAGACACATTCAGACAGAGTTATGTCTGTCCCATCAGACAGTCCTGGTCATGGGATCTACAGTGAGCCCCCTCCTGCTCAGCTGGACTCAGCCCAGTATCATTAAAGTCTGTATAGTCCATTCAGCGAAGCAGGAACGGCCCCCAGTTGAGTCCACACTTACTCACTGGCCCTTTCCCACAACCTTCAGCCACCTTGCAGGAAGTCATCCATGCATAAACGCACTCCTTAGTCAAAGGCTGAATGTAGAAGTTGTCCCGGAGGTTGGCTGCTGCGAGTGCGGCATTAGCAAAGCACATGCTCTCCTTTCACTGAGAAACAATGCTGCCCATTGTGTCGGGCCACAAGTGTCTATTCTGATTTAAAAGAGGATCTCACAAGAAGAAAGACAATGCAGAAGGAATATCTCGGACTACAATAACAGACAGGATGCATTCAGGACTGCACACCACCAAAAAATGAAACAAGCCCCTGTGTGTCAGTATCATCCTCCAGATAACAGAAACTTCATGCTTAACATTAACAAAGAACCACACTCCACCTCAACTGATGAAGTAAAGATATCATCAGCTGCCGGAGCTGCAGAGTAATGCCCTCTGTAATTGTTTTGACAGGTTGAACTTATCTCTGTTTTTAACTGATGTAACATGCTCTACTGGGCCTCTCAGAGATGTCAAAATAAGAGCTTAGTATGATGAATGGATGAGACCAACGGATCCCTGGATTTACTCTGATAACAGCATTAGACGAGTCATTAGTGAGAGAAAGCCTGACACACGAGGCAGCCGTGCAGGCCTGATAAGTGTCATGAAATCACCTGAAAGTTTAATTTGTGATACGTTGAATCCAATGTAGTTGGAGACTGTGTGTAGCAGTGACATATTTTGAACAGAAAGTGTGAAATGTTGTCATCGTGTTCCATCCCACCTCCTCTGGCCTCTTCCCTGGTTTATAAATAGCAGTGACCCATCTTTAAATAGGACATTGTTTTGTCTATAATTGTCCTTCCATCCATGTGCTGTCCTGATCACTGATGCTGAAGCTCCACGGTAAACATCCTATGACCCTCCTAACCCGGCACTCCCATGGGTGAAAACCTCATGTTCTTAATCTTTACTTACACTACCCAGGCCTACATGTTTTAGGAATGTGCTAGAAAAATGTGACCAGAAGTTTGTTTCAAACAAAAGCTATTTTTAATAGAAGTTCAGGCATGCAGAGTTGAGTGTAACAAATGTGCGCTGATAGGAATTTTGGCAATCAACCCATGGCCATTTTTATTCAATGGAAACTAACAATATCTATAAGTATGTTTCCATCCACCTGTTTTTATGCACATTCAAATTTGCACCTGAGTGGAAACACAGGAAGTATGTAAAAAACTCTGAATATCACCAAAAACACTGTTTTACACTTGGCTAAGTTGGAAAAGCTGTTGTATTGATTAAATACAAATGCAAAAGATTCGACTTGAAACAGAAGCCCTTCGTTCGTTTGAGATTTGACTGGTGGTCTTGTTGTCTCTCGTTGTGCCCAACAGCTTTTTTTCTTGATTTCCTCAACTCCTAATATTTGCATAACTGTAGAGGAGAAGTTCGGTTAAAATGTGCTCAAATTTGGATGGAAACGTCCTACAGGATTTTATTTTTGCATATTTTAACTTCCTCATTTTAGACCTTCAGTTTCCTTTTTTTGTAGAGATGTTAAAGGAAAAAGCACCAGCTTTAGAAGTGGGAAATAAAACTCGCTAAACACGGTTTCTCCTTTCAACATGATTAGGCTCAGCATCAGACTGTTTAAGAGGAGCCTTTTAAAAGGATGTTTAGGGGCTTGGAGCAGGGGTGTACTGGCGTGGTGGTTCCCCATTCTTCCCATTATCCGGCTTACTATTTTCATTGGAGTGAAGGCCATCTATCAGGAGCCCCTATAGGTCCTTTCAGAGCTGAATAAAAGGATCACTGAACAGACCTGTCTGTGGGTTTCTCAGACATGGGAGACAACAGATGTGTTAAACATAGCCAGCTCCCTCACAAAAAGCCCAGAGACCTGAGGTTGCATGCTCTCTAATGGTGAGGCAGCTTTATGTTAATTGCTGAATGGAGTCGGGCAAAGCTTCTGCATGCTTTTAGTGAGCACGTTCAAGGAGGAATCCAACGTCATAAAGAACTTTAGACTTAACTTCCCTCCACTTTCAGGAAGGGAAGAGCGGCAAAGAAAAGGCCATAAAACTGTTACAAGAGCTATAACCAAACTGTCTTTAGATCCCACAAAAAAACTCAGTGTAACTTTATCCGAGTCCAAAACTACAACAGGAGTATTTGGACTTCAGATTAGGCAGATCAGTTCCCAAAGAATCAAAACTAATAAGCCTTGATTTGAGTATTGACACTATTGCGTAAGTATGATCGAAACTATAAGAAATTGTATTATCAGCAAAATGTATTATGTATTGTGCAGAATTGTGTTTTAGTATTATATGATAATTAATTAATGTTATTATTCTAATACTGTGTTAATTTAATATTAGTTCTAATAATAGTATTATAATTGAACATATTGCTGAATTTCTATCACCTATGCGTATAAGCAGAATTTGTAAGGTGCTGATTTGAACTATTATCTCTCGGAATTACTTTATATTTTACAGATCCAAACCAAATTGTGTGCTGTTGCCCCTACCCTGACTTCAAATGTATTTTTATGTTTCTTTATTTTGGATGGATGTTTCTTGGTTGCAGACAACAATTAAAAACATGGCTTCCAGCATAATAGCAAACTGTGGGAGCCTGTTACACGCATACCTCCTGTATTCCTGTTGGAATCAGGATAATCCAAGGAGATCCCAGCTTTTTGTCAGAGCACAATGTCTCCTACACAATTTTACAAGTTGAATGTCCTTATACATTCAGCAGCATGCAGCTCAGCTCACCTTAAAACATACATGACATATCAGATATTTTGTTGATTTCACCCAAAAACAGAGTTTTTTCAGTTCAACTTCTGCACCCAGTATCCTTCTGTGGCACTAAAGGAGGAGGAGCAAAGGTCCCTGCATCAAACCCCAGAGCCTAAACAATGGGAGCTTGGCGTGGACAGCCCGAGGCGAAGCCATCTGCCACAGAGAGAGTGGACTCCCTTTGTCAGCCATTGTGGAATGTGGAGGCAGATTGATGAGGGCCGGGTGATTCCTTTAGGGGCTGGAGAGGCTGCAAACTCGAATAGACACCCCAGGGAACTCCCTCTCCTTCTGTCTCCATGCTCAGCAGTCACATGACAGACCGGCCAGACGCTACAACCTGGGAAAATGAAAAGAGAAAGTGTTTTGAGAAGCTGATTTAGAAATTTTGAAAATTTAAGTCAGTCGCATTCTCAGCCAACATTCCAATAAAGACTCGGTGTTAGCTTGTTTTTCTTAGCTACGTTTTTTTTCTCTATGCTTTTTTCTTAGTAAGTGTGCATTTTTTCCCTTTCTGTGTTGTATAAGAATGTGATGCAAGCTGGGGTCCTGCGAGGTCATGATAGTGTGTCCCAGCTTGGATGATGACCTCCGACCCTCTCAGCAGGTGTGTGTGGAAGGCCTTTATTGAGAAAAGCCAGTCCAGAAGCACTGTGGCTCTTTAGAGTGGGTGGGGGGTGGAGGGGGTTGGAAGACAGGGCAGATGTTGTATGAGAAATCCCCCAGGGGAAAGTGTGCCGCAACGAGACAAGGGGTCAGGGTAAAAAGGCGGATCTCTAACACAGCCAATACAACAGACAACTCTGGTTTCCATGGTAGCGTGCTGCATCACTAAGCCGTCTGTCTCTGGGACATGAAATATGACTTTAGGCTCTGGGATCACAAAACAAGCCTTTATTCTGCTTCTGATAGCAGACGAACTCCAGAATCTGCTTTAGAATCAGAGTCAGAATGACCACGAACATTTGCAGGGACAAGAAACTTTTAGGTGATGGTGAGATCAGTCCAAAGTGAACCAGAAAACTAACAGTAATTAAGGTTCATGACTTCCTTTATTACACAATTTAAAATTAGATATCAAAATCAACTTCCCCTTGAAAGTGCACCAGTGCTACAAACTAATTATATTTAATCAAGTGTTGTACTTGAGTACAATTTTTAGGTACTTTCTTGAGTATTTCGATCTATATTACGTTATGCTTTCACTTCATTACATTTCAGAGGGAAATATTGTACTTTTTACTCCACTCTATTTATTTGACAGCTATAGTAATTGCTAACTTTTCAGATTTAGATTTTATATTAAAAACACATATGATAAGTTTAGAAATGTCAACATATTGTTAAATATTAAACCAGTTGTTCTTAACCATGTGGCATGTTTATATATACATACATAAAACAAAGTGTCCGTAAGTGGAAAAAGTATTTAGATACTTTAATTTAGCAAAAGTACCAATACTGACATTTAAAAATACTTAAAAAAATGCACTTAAACTATCAAAAGAAAAAGTATTCATGAAACAGGAAATATTGTAATATGTTATATTATTGTAATAATATTATGAGTAATGCATTGATATATGGGCAGAATATTAATGTTGTAGTTAATGTAACTGTTACATGCAAAAAAAAGCATCAACATCATTCCTTGCTCACATTGTTTTTCTTACTTTTCTGCACCACGCAAACCCAATACTAAATCTTGACCAATAAACAGCAACTATAATAAGAAACTTTAAGGTCTGGGGACGGTTTCAGCTGTGGAGCGTCAAAGCCACAGGGTGCAGCAGAAATAAAAAGGGGATAAAAAGCACAGCTTGTTGTCCTGACTGTTTACTGTAGCTGGACTGTGAGTCATTTCCTTTGAGGTGACGGCTGCAGAGGAATGTGACTTTCTGCTGATGTCTTTGATCAAACCCTGAATGCATAGGGTTATATCAGTATGCACTAAATGGGTAATAAACCACTCACTAGCCCACTGGCTCTGAGCTGGTCACATCCTTATTGCAACAGAATGTTAGGAGGGCGTGAAGGGAAGTTTTTATTTAATATACCGTAGCTAAAATCTTCACTGGACAAGATTATATGTCATCTTAGTGACATATTAACACGCCACTGTCAAGCTTGTTAAAGACGATTTACCACCCAGAGCTTTATACAAAAACGTTTCAACATCTAACCTTGAACATCAAAGCTTCCCGAAGGAATGGCCATAAAGGGGCATGTGATCAATCTGAAAAATCTTACAGTGTTATAATGAATAAAGCACACTACAGTGCAACACAAAGAACTTCCTCCTCTCAGAGATTGCTCAAAGGAAGAGCTAACTTGAGTAATAAATAGCTTGAGGGAACAATAATTTGAGATTACAGAACATTTTGCAGAATGACTTTTAAGATGAGTTTGCGAGCAGAAAACATTTCCCAACAGTCTTGTTGTTTTTTTCCTTCCTGACCCTGTCCGTAAAATGCCATTGTTCATTTTGCCAGGGGTCTCTGTCTTTCTACAAAGGGCCCTTCTCTGCGACAACGCTCTCACCAAATGCTCGCCTCTTGTACGTGAGCTGTCAGTCCTGTGACGCATGAAATTTGTATAACATTACAGGGGTCACAGCCCATGGCTAAGATGATCGGGTGAATGAAAGAAAGTGGGTCAGGGCTCTGGACAAATCTTGAACTTCAGCCGGCATGAAGAAAGCACAGGTCAAATCATACTTAGATATGCATCTTCAGCCAATGGTTGGCCATAATATTTGAAAAGAACTCCTCTGAAGTACCTGGTCATCTCTCTATAGAGCTATTGTTGAGAAATCACAAAGAGTTTCACATCATATCAGTAAATACATCAAAGCCGAAAACCCTTTTGCCTTCTGTGTTCAGATTTTTAGCTAAATGTTAACATCAGCATACTAACATGCTCACAATGACAATGTTAATTTGCTGATATTTAATTTAACATTTTAGCATAATAACATAATAAGCTCAGCTGGGGCTGATGGGAATTCTATTAGTTATGCAAGTATTTAGGCATAGCCTAAATGTGGGGAAATGAATGTCTGTACAACATTTCATGGCAATCTTTCCTGTAGTTGTTGAGATACTTCCATCTGGACCAAAGTGGTGAACCAACAAACCAACATGCTATGCTAGCCACGCTGCTAGCAAGACACAAATGAAGCTGAAACAGGTGGATTGTAGATTGATTATGGGACTTTGATTATGGGTCATATTATACAAGAATGTGAGCAAAACAATATGAAAGGTAGCTGAAGTTTTATAGCACTCGTTGTACATTGACAACTATTTGAGTGCCACACCTAAACAAATCAAACATCACGGACAGAAAGGAAATTTACTCAGAATTTAGGGGATAATAAACAAACGTGACAGATGAAGCTTTGGAGTTCCTCTCTTCTAGACAAAGCCAAAACTAAGGCTGTATCACTGTCTTCTGCCAAAAAGGATACAGGTACCGTCAGACCTCCATGAGCCAACACAAACATGGAAACCTCATCACTGCCTGAGCAGAGGTGGAGGGAGGAGTCCTTTCCTCTCCACAAATCTCCCTCTGATTAGCAGGAAAGGGTCATTGTCCTCTGACATCTCTTTGTCTCTGTAGTATTGACGGAAAAGATGCTGATTTCCCAGGTCATCACCAGCGCTTCATTGGTTTTCGGCCAAAGTTTGCCTGACCTGACTCACCATGACCTCAGCTGAGACAACGTGAACACAGTCACATCTCCAGGAAGAGTCTTCATTGTGGTTTTGCCTCTGTTTGGATATATTTAACATCTGAGGATGGTTTTTGCTTGTTTAAGTCATGAAAAACACGACACCAGCCAGTTTTAGCTTCTGCAAGCCAAATTCCGCAGCAGCCTGGAAATAACATAATACATATCCTGGGAAGAAATCACAGAGGGATGTCATGTATGGAAATGATAAACATCAGATGGAAGGCCTTCAAAGCCTTTGAGGACATTACACTTGCCAAGCCATGCTGTAATGTTGCATCCGGGGTCCTTTGTAGATGACAAATGACAGTTTAGAACAATAAATCAGTCTAATTATGTTGATTTATGTAACTTTTATAAGACTTTATGGTTTAGTTTACCACAATGTTTACCCCAATGACCACATTTTACAACTCTTCTTAAAATCCTGTGGCTAACTAAGTGTCATTTCATGCTTCCATGTTAATGAGTTGATCGTGTTAACTGTAAAAATGTCTCGCGGATGATTCCCTGGACATTATCCTTGATCCTGTCTGTGTGTTGCCAAAGATTGGAATAACAGGACAAATAGAGAGTGGGATGTGAGCAGCTACACTCTGACCTCCATCTGCACAGTTTCCTCTCCAGTCTCCCTGGGTGGGACTCCCCCAAGCCAATAAAACTCACACATTTCTACTGTTTCCCCATCATATCTCCAATTATGCAGTGTTATGCCTTCTCAGACTGGCTATAGTGTTTCTCAGAGTGCTGAGGTTAGGGACCCTCGTCGAGGGTTTGTTGCAGTTGGGCTGCTGCCCCCGGAGATATTAATCTGTAGTCATGGAGCAGGAAATCGAAAATAAGCTGTAGGACACACCATATTAGTGGAAACAGCTAGATAATCCACTTTCTTCATAACAATAAAGCAACAGACATGTTTCTCAGAAAACATCTTAGTGCTGAGATCATCTGTAAGAGACGAAAATCATCATAACACAAGACATTGTTGGCGCTGAACCTTGGATGTGTTCCTTTGGCTGCTTTAATTTAAGCAAACAGTGCCATGAGAGCTTAAAAGATGCCTATCGAAGATATAATAAAAGTTTATCTTATTATGTGATTTGCTTGATTTCAGGTTGAAACCAAAAATTTCCCAAGGACGTAATGCTTAACAAGTCTGGGAGTCTGCAGCCATGCTACTTAGGCACAGTGGTGCTTAGCTAAATGCTAACAGGCTTCCAATGATCATGCTAGCATGTTGATGCATGTTGTTCAGCAGGTGTCATGTTTACCTTGTTCAGTTTCTTAGTTTATTGTGTAAGCATGCTAACACTTTCTGATTATCATTATACACAAAGTGCAGCTGAGGCTGCACACTGAGCAGTGTGACCTGCGGGTGGCGTTACTGGAAAATTCAAAGCATAAACCAAGTCATTAGAATGTATCCTCAATAGCTTGAATATCTGTAGTAACTTTCATGGCAATCCATCAGATCGTTTAGATATTTCAGTCTGGTGAAGTAGTGGACCAACAGACCTAAAGCCAAGCTAACATGGAAAAAAACATCTGGCTATCTGCAACAGAATCTTGGGGATTTTTCTTAATATAAAAAATGCTGAAAGTTCTGAACACATTCATTATTTATTTCAGGAAGCTTTGCACAGATTAAACATCCATTTTGGTTTTTACATTCAGTAACATAAGGACATGGAGACAAGCAAGATTAACATGTGGCTTGAATTTGCTTGGTTGGCTTGATTGCCAGCAGAATGAAACACTTCCAGCCCTTTAAGGAGATCGGGGTTCAATCTGATGCATCACTCAATCCCCTCAGGAAGTGTGTGCACCAGTGCAAGCAAAGGAAGTTTACTCATGCTCCACAGATCTCTGTTTATGTCGGGGCCACCTTGCTAGGATGTAGAACAGCTTTGAATTTATTTCTTTTTCTTTTTCTTTTTTCCACATGATAAGTGAAAGACAAACAAATTGATTCTGTTGTTATTAACGAAGCGCAGGATGTGGCTCTTGGATAAACCACAGAGATGGTTTTGATGAGAGGGAACCAGAGTTGAGGCAATTTATTGTCATTAATGCAACGATACACTGATTATCTGAGTTTAGACAGTTGGTCAGCTTATGTAACAAGAGGACTGTCGCTGATTAGCATTACTCTAGAAAAGATAACATAGCAGTTTGAACCAGTTTTAAGGCAGAACATCCTAAACAGCTGTGATTGTTTAGCATGCATTGCCAATGGCAGATCAGATAGATAGCCTAATTGATAAAGTGGTGTTTGACTGTGTCTTAAAAATCTGAATTATGTCATAATGTCACAAAAGTCTAATAAAGGCAAATATGCCAAACAATTACCATACATTTGAAGGTGTAGTTACCCTTTTCTATTATTTTAATTAACTAATGGAGCTTAATTAGGGAGCTAAAGCTGTACTCACTCAAATCGACCAGGTGTCATTTCAGCCATTAAAATTGACGCTCTCCAATAGAAATGAGATGCCTGCTTTTGTTGATGTCTGTCTGAATTCAAGGATCTATTATTTCAAAAATGAGTATGAATTTCAAATAGTAAATCTCCCCCACCATTAATCTGTTAATGCTTTCTTTTTGGTGAGAGATGCTGAATTTGATCTGTGCTTGCTTTGTTAATGGAAAATAAAAAGGAGAACATGTAACAGTGGACAGATTCAAATCAGCAAAATCATAGTGTAACACTGTTCTGCTGGAATTTTCTGTATATAACTGATGAACTGGTTTATGATGCAGTTAATTTGGATTTTGTAGTCTGTAAACACATACGCATATCAGTCTGCTCTATCTTTTAACAAAGTATATTTTCATATAAGTTACAAAATACCATTTAGTCCCCAGAGGCATTGCAAAACATCAGAATTTCCTCTCTTTGATTTGTGGTGGTCTTACAGATGCAATCTATCTTAAGATAAGCGGGGTTGGTGTTTGCTTTAGTGGTGGACAGATGTAGGAATGTGTGGAAAATGTTTTTTTTCTTTCTGAGAATGTTTGGGATTTGCTGTTATCTTCATCATGTTTTACACACAGCAGTGAAACAGAGATGTTCTGACCGCCAGACACACAATGGCACAAGGTTATCAGCTGTGTCACTTCAGCTTCTCTTGCAGAGAATACACACACACACACACACACCTCCCCTCTGCTCCAAAGTTTGCTTTGCCTACAGAAAAGGCATGTTAGCCAGGGCCATAACTTCCTCTGAGGACATGAAGGTCATGCTCTCTATATATGAATGGTGTTCATTTCCATTTTAACACAAAGACACCATTTAAAGTCTTCTTAAGTTCTTGTATTCTGACTTCTAATGGAGATCTGTGACTTCAAATCCCCCCTTTACTGTATGTCTCCCTAAAAATACCTCCAAAACAGAAGTTATTTCTCTAAATGTACCAGTCGACATCAATAGCTTTCTTACAGTGTTACTTGTTATAAATCCAACTTTGTGTCTGTGATATCTGTTACTAAAGTTTTGTTTCCCGTTTTCAGTCTGTGGAAAGTTGCACTAAAACCAAAAGTCTGCCCTGATGTTAAACTGTGTGTGTTGAGCAGGTTTCACTCAGGAAAGGCTCACGTCCTTCTTAAAGCAGGGGAAAGGTTAACAGTAAAGTGACCTCACCAAATCTGTAAGAATTGAACACAATCTCTTTGCATTGTCTGAGATGTAAACAACTCAATGTCCCAACTCTTGGTATATTGATTGTCCGACCACAGACAGTGATTGGGTGTGCTCTTTCCTCTTTTGTTCTCTCTTCAGCTGCAATTTACCCAGACAAGAAGATACTATGTTTTCTCTTCATATAGATACTGGTAATGAAACAGTTGTGAAGCACCCTTCACTTCCTTCCCTTTATGTTTGCACATCGGGGTTTGAAATACATCCTCATTTATCTACATTGTCAGGGTTGTGAACCTACAAGTTTGATACGTAGCCCATGTATGTTTTATCACATGTAGCACACAAGTGGAGACAGCAACATACTCCAATAAACCCTGAGCCCGCCACCAGCATGTAAAAAAACCTTCTTCATTATTTAAAGAGGCACTCCACCGCTTTTACACATAAAGTTCAGTTTACTGGTCACCCTGCAAAAAACAGCAGAGCTTTGCAAAGTCAGATCAGGCTGTCAGGGCTTCACTTTTTAAACCAAAAGCCTGCGTTACAAACTGGTAACGGTAAAGGTGTTTAGGATTCAAGGAGGATCTTATGAAAACTGTAACTGACTTGCATTGTGAGAAATGTAGGGTTCAGTGTGAACCATGCCAAGGGACTAAAGCCCTTTTTCATCCCTGTTCCAATCTGTCTCCTGTGAGTTACCCCAACATCATGGAGGTGCAATACCAATATGCTGGAGTTGACATACGCTAGCCTTAATATAGGGTCTAACTAACTGATTACGTTGTCCGTTGTTATCGCTGACCCTCGTTGCAAGACAAAAATCATCTTTAGAAGTTATTTGTCTCATATTCAGCCAGGAGAACATAGAATATGCACTGCACTTCAAGTAACTTGTAATCTATTATACTGCCTCATGAAAAGCCACACGTTTAGGATAAAGCAATGAAAGTCTAATTAATGATCCAGTAAAGCTCAGTGAGAACTGGGCCACTGTGACAATATCTGACTGAGATGGTGGGAACCGAGGTCACACAGGAACTGGATGGTGTTTCTCAGGGAAAATTACTAAGTAAAAAATGAAACAGTGGAGCGCAAGAAACAAGACAACGACAACAACAAAAAGATTCTCCACAACACTGTGGTTTGGTTAAGTAGGTTGCGAGAATGGGGTTTTCAAAATGCAACCAACTGTGGTTACCCACGACAGCAGATTTATGGTCTGACAGTTTATGAACTTATATGGAGAGACGGGGTGAAAGAGGGGAAATGTTTTCCCACTGTGAAACAATCAAACAACAAATTAAAAGTCATTTTAGATGTTAGATATTTGTGTCAGACTTTACATTACACTGTTCCTCTTTATATTCACTACAACAACCACACCTAATTTATAAAAACTCTGAGAAGAGCTACCCTGAAAATCAAAGCAATCTGTGCCTTAAACACAAACAACACAAAAGATGTCTGCAGGTCGACATGAGAAACGAGATCCACCAGAGGAGGAGAGATGGAGAGATCGATTACTCTGAGGTTTCCCATGATCCTGCCTCTCTCCAGGGAGAGAGCGAGTCTCTGCCCCGGCGCTGCGTGGGTCTCTCAATTGTCATTATCACCGATGGGAGCCACAATAGGTCAGGGAGATGAGATAACATTGTGAGCGGCGGAGCAGCAGGTGAGAGACTCAACAGGGCACGATTAGGTATCCGGTCCCAGGGTGTAGCATTGCCTGAGGCCTCAGGGGCCTCGGCCCTGCCATCTGCCAGGGTGAATTCCTCCTGCTGGAGAGGAACCGCTCAATAGCAGCACAAACTGTTGCTGTGAGGCGTTGCTTTGAGTTTCTCCTGTTACCTTTTATAGAGAGAAGTGTTACACTTTACAGTGTCTTTGTTACAGTCTCAAACACAAACTCAAAGAATGCAAGAAACCCTTGCAGACAAAGGACTGAAACGTCTGGTACTTGTGCAAGGATTCTTTGTTGCTTTCGCCTTCTTTAACAATGATCTGGTTTCTGTGCTTCAGAATGTCAAGTTCCGCTTTAAATAGCTATAACAGAGAATGCCTGTGTATATAAATGTACTCCATCTGCAGACCCAAGTCAACTGGCATCATCCATGAAATACTGAAAATAGCTTTTATTAGATATGCAGTCCAGATCCTGCCTCCTGTCTGGATTGTAGGTTTCAGGGCTCCAGTGTGAGGCCATCATTCAGCGAGAGCACACCCACGGGATTCTCTGCTGACAGCCATGCTGGATGGTTCACACATGACCCGAGAGCACTGCTGCACGCAACACCCTGTCCTGTGACCTGCCAGTGCTAACCTCCACTTTGATCTGACAACATGGTGTAAAATTGGAGATGCCCACCGCACTCACACATGCCAGACATGCAGTCTGTCTGACAGGCAGGCGTGAACGCGGCTGAACATGAGAATATTGAATTAGGAGCTGTCGTGCAAATCTAGGATGTGTTGCGAGGCTCTCGGCTTACCAGACCGGCCAGGTGAGCGACGATCAATCACGGTTTTGTAATGGAGCCCTGCAGGAATCAACCAGCAGGTCCCAAACTTTCCCTTTCAGATTGTATTCACTTGCATGCAAATCAGCAGTCTAAATAACCAATGTTCTCCTAAAGCACTGATAGACGTGTTATCAGGGACACAACTCTGCAGTCGTGATGAGATCTAAGGTGTGTACGAGTGAAGAGCAGGAGCCACATCTGTTCAATCACTTCAAATCAGTTAAGCAGCCCACGCTGCTGTTGCAGATATCGGCACTGATAACTGTGACCAGAACCTCTAACCTGAACCTAATAGATCTCGACATGCTCATTATCCACCGTATCTACTTTCATTGACTTAAACTAAATCCTGACACCAAACCCAGACAGTAGGCCACACCAAGCCATATTTAATATGTATATAATATAACAGTTTTCAGCCCATACACGTGACCCTTTGTTTGTGATTGAACGTAATGGCACATATTTTTAAGAGGATGTTGTCAGACACCAGTCTGCCTTTAGTGATTTGGACACTGGCTGTCTTTGTGCAGATCTGGACGGCTGATGATATGTCCAGATGTGGAAAGTGACCCCGCACTGACCCTCAGTGGAGCCCACAGTGTTCCTGTTGTCCACCCCAGCAGTGAGATGCTGGATAGTGATGGCCTTAATGGCTGCATATTACATTGCAGAGGAAATAAAAAACAAAGAAGAAAGTCTGTGGCATAAGAGTAGACCTGTCTGCACATGATTTATTCAAAGCTAAGTTAAATTAAGTTACATTTTTATTTGACAGCTTTAATAATGACTTTGAAGATACTATGTATTATACAAACTATAATACTACATGCCTAAATGTAATAATCAGAGCATAAATTCTATAATATATATATAATATGTATAATTATAGATTAGCCTTCCCAGCAGTATATTAGCCCCACCTTTACCAGCAGCAACATTAAAGTAATGTTTCCACATTTATTCATCAATTATTATAATCCACCAATATCATATCACATACAGTATAACATTATTCTTAAATGTGCCATTCTGTATACTTGGGACTACTTTTGGTACGTAAAATTCTGATTGTATGACTTTTACACAGTGTTTCTATACTGTGATATTGCTACTTTTACACTACTTAAAAGATATGAGTACTTCTTCCACCACAGTCAGTCAATCTATTCATGAATAAAGGAGGGGAAGAGAATGAAGGGCTTTATCTGTTACAGCTCAGGCTCCTCTACATATAATATATAGCCTCCACCTGGTAAGTCAATCAGGTCTGCTGCTGACAGCCTCCAAACAACCCAGAACAAGGGTCCAGCATGGGACTATACCACCCCCACCTCCTGCTGGGCCACCAGAAGGCCTCTGTTTTGATAGCGGCCATTAACCTCATTGAGCTGACCCTCTGAGCTAACATCCCTGCCATTAGATACACAAGTAAGCACGACTGCAAGTACGCTCCATGACACTGGATAAACATGTTGGCAAACTAGAGGAATGTGGAGTGAGACAGTTCAAACAACTGTGTGTCTGCTGCCCCAGAGAAGAGACATCCATCCAGAGCTTCTAGAAAAACCTGGGTTTGGCATTTTTTTCTTTTTCTTTACAGACCACATTTGTTTCGCAGGGTCGTCTCTGACCTTGCTGGCATGGGTGGGTCGTCGGCCTGTGATGGAAGGAGCCCTAAATCTCAATTTACACTGTTCACCTCCACCTTTTGGTGATGCCTCCAAATGGAGTTAATAAGCAGAACCATGAGATGGGAAATGCATGGCTTCTCCATCACTGAAACTCACATCACCAGCTGGAGAATTACGCGGCTTTGCCTTTCAAGACGTGAGGCATGAAGTGTGCTGTTTAAATGAATCCAGCAATACATGTCAGGTCAGAAGCAGAGAACTCATCCTTAGTATCAAAGGTCCAATCTATAAAAGCTGTGATAACATGCAATTAAACCTAGAATCTCTCTGGCAGGTGATTTTTATTGCAGGACTTAGAGATGGATGGAAATCAAAGGGTCATAAATAGTATAAAGAAACTTTGTGGCTTGGGAGATAGTGAATAACAATGTCACTGTGTCACAACAATCAGGACTTACTGGAACCAAACATTAGTGTTATTGCCTGGCAACACAACAGTGTTTCTGTTCACTCTAAAAATCATAACTCTTACATCACTTTTGTACCACAATGCTTTGCCTGTGGTGCAAAATACATGTGTAGATTTTGAAAAGACGGCTTTTGCTTTAAAGTTCTATTCCAATTTGATCAAGAACACAAAGTGGTTCCTTCAGTTTAACTGGGAAAAATGTCTTATCTGGACTTTGTTATCTTGATTCAACAAAGTTTAAACTAGAGTGAGATCAGGAGATAACCAGCGGCTACACTAACAGCACATATCCATCACATTTTAACTCTGTCAGCTTGGGTTTATTATAGTGCCTCTGACTTTTTGAGGGATCAGACCTCTGCCCTCGAACAAACACTCTGTGGGAGCTTGTATGCTCTCATGTGGGCTGGGTGGCCTGCTGGGCTGCCTTGCTCCCTGGGGTGTCGGCTCATGAGAGGGCCTGTTATTCAGAGAACATCCTGAGGCCCTCCCACCCTCCTGCAGTGTCTGCGCCTAAGGAGGGTAGGAGCTGGGAAAACCCCTGCACAAGAGAGGACAATTTGTGGTTAGAAGCTGAGACACTGCTGTTTAGGTAAATATTGCAGCATGGGTGGATTGGGATTGTTGTCAGTACAACAAAAACATAAGTGAAAACTGTAATTGAGGAAAACATTTGGTTATTTCAAAACAAATATTCGGATGACAGCTGCTTACTCTGCTAATCATTAGATGATGGAACTACTTACACGGCTGAGCTCACATTAACCACTTTCTCCTCTCCACGTCATCACCATATGGTCCACATTCAGTGGAGCATTGGGGGAAAAAAACATCTACAGCATCATTATGTTAATGGTGACGCCTGTGCCACAGCACTCACCAGACAGAAGGCCAGACTGAGTGGCGGATGGAGGGGTGGGCTGAGTGTGTGTGTGTGTGGGGGGGGGCTCCCTGATTCCCATACAGAAAAGCTGTCATCTTCTCAAGCACAAATAGGGACACATGCAAATGACTCAGCTGATGCAGACAGGACATGAATGCACTCAGACTCCATGCCTGTTGAGTGTATGTATTTGCATGTGTTGATTCGGATCTCAGGCATTATTGAGCATCATCACGCCTGTAACTGTACAAAGGAAGGAGGTCATATCTTGTAATGCCTACAGCGTCGTCAGAGTGATGCTGGAGCCTGGCTGATCATCTTGTTTCTCTGATGAAAATAAAGATCCTACATGTATATCTTTATTTTATTCATGCTAAAATAAATGTATTCTTACATAACTAAAACGAAATGAATTATAATTCATATGTTAATATGAATTAATTATTCAAATTGAAAAGTTAATGTCACACATGCTGGTCAGCAATGTAATTCTTACCTTTTGGGGTCATTACTATTGTAAATGAGCAGCTCTCTCTCTCATAGCAGCACTGTCAGTACATAAATTAAGTCATAGAATTAGATCAGTTATAGCTACACAAAACTACGTGAAATAATGTAGACATAAATACTGGTAACAGTTTATATGATGTCCATCTAATACATCCCTGCAGAAGTGTGCTCATTTGGACAAAACCAGAGGAGCTTTTACTTGTTGAAAAGGTTGAACAAAGACACCAACCTACTGATTCATCGTTAGATTCAAGTCTTGATAGTTATCTGTCGCCATCTGCCGGACACATTTCTTTTTGATTAAAACATGTTATGAACGTTAGGAGGCGCTGCTGTGCATAGTTTAAAAAGAAATAAAATACATAGGCATAATACAACACAATGTATTTGTAACAGCTAGTTTTAAGCCAACCTGAAACATTGAAACCAGGACGTTCTTCTGTGGGTCCAGCGTGCAGGCTCTACCAATATGAATGTCTTTTTTAATGACAAAATTAAATACAGTACATACATGTCAGTTAAAACTGCTTCTGCTTGGACTGACCAAAGAAATTGGGATTTGTTTTTAGTAGCATCGATTTTGAAATTGCTAGGACGCACAGATGGTAGTTCATGGATCAAGAACTACTTTTCCAATTCAGCCTTGCTGCCACATCAGTCTTGTGGTTACTTTAACTTAGAAAAAGCGGGTTCATTTCCTAAGGTTGCCAAGAAACACTGCGCCACTAATTATCCCCTTATATGCTCTGAATCACCTTAACATCGTCCAAAGTCATTTTTCAACAAAGATTTTCAATACAAGTTTTTACTCTGAATGTTCAGACCAGATACGAAATATCTGGTCATAATCAAGTGTTAATTTGGTGTTCAAGATCCTCTAGATTAACCCTGTACTACCACATATATTACACATATTATGCACACGCAAAGTGAATACCATGGGGGGGGGGGGGGGGGGGGGAATTGAGTGAAATTATTATGTGCAAATTTAGTTCCAAAAACAAAAAGGCGATTAAAAAACAAAATGTAAGAAAAGGGAATTAAAAAAATATTTT
>JAVQJD010075821.1:0-19685 GCA_036023655.1 Nannoperca australis
AAAAAAAAAAAAAAAAAAAAAAACAAAGTCAAGTATCTGAAACAAAAATATTAACAAAAGTTTTTACCAAGAGGTAAGCAGCAGCTTCTTTCTAAACAGACCATGCTTACCATTCAATCCCAACTCATTAGTACAAAAACACATTTTCATTAAAGGACATCGAGTCATCTCCCGTCCATCTCCAGTTATACTGTATGTACACTAACATTTACAAAGATATTATTGACAGCACGCATTGTTATAACAAAAATATAGGTGCTTACATTTGTGCGTATCAGACAGCAAAAGGAACACAAGGAAAAGACTTGAAATTAAGTTTCCCATCAGGGGTGAGAACTCTGTTAAATTATTAGCATGTACTGTAGCGCTGAAATTAAACACGATGAAAAATAAATATTCAAACTGAAAAGTCAAATATTGAAATCATATGTGGAGTCATTAGGTGAAATGTGGTGCATCTCCTTGAGCAATCACGCCAAGGGAAATAGCAAGAGAAGCGGCATGAGGCTTGCAAAACAAGCACTACAGGCACTCTATGGCAAAAAAAATAAATAAATCACCTCCATTACCATGAAGTAACGTGACATGAAAAACACAGTGACACATAAACCACACAAACGTAAAAATGTATCCCCACTGTGCAAAATAGCTTACTTTGAAGCATGTCAGCATATTAAATCATTGATCTTTTGCCCACATTTTAGAACATGACAAATTCCAGCGCTCCCAAATAAGAGCCAGAGTTCACAATGTAAACTAAATGCTATATATTTGTGCAACCATAACTTGGGAAAGAAAATAAATTTAAAGGATGAGCTGAAAGCTTGATCTAAGCATGAGGGTTGGTCTTCAGTCTCCAAAGTAATAAACCAGAAGAAACTGGTTTCCCAGAGAGACATTCACCTGAACCTGAATGAGATGCAACCGGAATGACAGTCACAGTTTGCCTCGTTCAGTCTGAATGTAGTATACATGTGATGTGGTTCAAAGTTTCAGAAAACACAGAATCAGTCTCAGAAAGATCTGATAGGACAGCAAATAAATAACCATGCTCCTTTTTAAAAAACACAGTAATTGATGTCCATTGCTGAAAAATTACCAAATTGATTCTTTACATTTGACAGAGATGTTGCTTTAAAAAAAAAAAACAACAAAAAAAATTTAACTCTTCAATTTTACTTTTCCTCATTTCATGTTATGGTCTTCAGCGAGTCTTTGTCAGAGATCCACTTTCTGGCCTCTTGAGTCGGCGTAATTTCACTGGCAGGGCTGCAGGACGTCATGGCGACCAGATGAGCTTCTCCTCAGGTTCTGTAAACGCACAAAAGAAAAAGCACCCATAGCGTTAAGACTTTAGATTCCTTCTGTATTGCAGCAACTATTTCCTATTCAACAATAATACAAAAAGAAATTGCTCTTCCATAAATATCTCCTGGCTAAATGATTCTCTCTCATGTAGTGTAATCATCAAACCACAAATTACATCACCTGTGTTTTTTCCTCAAGCCCCGATTTCCTCTGATATTTTTAGAGAGCGTGAAAACTAACACTGAGTTAATGTGGTGTGTGTGCTTGAACCGAGTTAATCCAAAGGTGATTATGAATTAAGCTGACAAGCGCCTCACACACCTGACAGCATTAGCCCCACCTTTCCACTGTGACAGTAAAACAAGCGCAGACGTGCCATTTCCCCTTGTGTAGTCAGAGTTTATTGACATTGAATGCTAATTTAGCTGCCCACTTGAGAAATATTTGGTTGTCCGTGGTGGAGACATAACACAACTGGTCGAGGCTGATGTCATTCTCCGAAGAAACAGCCCAGTGAATTTAACAAAAGGAGGATATTAAATGAACTGTAAACTGAACCAAAATGAGGAACAGAATCATGTTCGACGTAGTTTCTACCGGGGAAAGCGCAAAGGAACACTTTGGCGGCCATTTGGTAGCAGTCAGCAGCTGTTCTTCTAAAACTCTAAAGTTGTTGGATGTTAGTCTTTAAGCAAGACAAAAAATAAACCAAACAGAGACAAGAACTGGACAGTCAGCATGAATCACCAGAGATGAACAAGCAGAATGTGTGGACAACAATGGTGACAGTGGGCTGGAATCCCAGGAATGTGAACTGGGAAGTGAGCGTTCCTTACGAACAAATACAGCATGACCCCCCCCCCCCTCCTTTCCCTGACTGCTGGGAAACCATGCTGCTGCTCCTCAAAACAGACAGTACACTTACTGTAACTATTAACATAACATTAAGAGAAGTACAGCATGTACATTTTGCACAAAATGTGCATTGATATATTTCTATTTAAGTGTGCTGTTCTCAGTTAAGTATTAAGGAAGTCAAGGAAATACATTTCAGCTGTGAACAGGATGTGAACAAAAGATACAGAGACAGGAAGCTAGAAAGAGGTTATGGTATAAATAGAACTAGACAGACAATGACAGTGAACTGAGCAAATACTTACAGGCAAACCTTGCCCAGCCAGTGCTGTAAGATGCAGAGGAAGAGAAGGCAGCAGAGAAAATAAATAAATAAATAAAAGATGGGAAACAAGTGAGCGAACATACATGCAGTCTATTCAAAAGCCGTCAGAAAGGAAACAGATGAAGGAAATGTTTTAATGTGGGGTTTTTTTGGTCTGGTCATTGGAATTTTCCGTCCTGATAAGAGAATTATCTGCATAAACACAAACCTCTTGTCTGATTAAAATGTCCAATTAGGCATGAGACATCAGTTTCTCGTGACTCAAGTCTAAATAATGTGGTTCTGGCCTAAAGAAACCCATATCAGTTGTATCCCAGTGACTAAATATTTGAAGTTAAAGTAAGAGTATGTATGTGAAACCTACCTGTCCAGCCAGGGCGAGAGGGAGATGTGAGGGGCTGCAGAGTGCCAGCGAGGCAACAGATGGAGGCAGCTCCTGGATCGGAGCCTCGTCTAGGTCATCGATGCGAGGTTTCTTGATGTTTGACTCGGGGCTGGTCAGGGGAGTCACGCTGTTCCTCCTGATCAAGGTGCCAGGGCCCCTCTTCACCTCCTGCGGGGTACGAAATATCATACGACAATTAGACTCTAGAAACCAAGCAGTGTAGTTGCACAGGATGAAACACCAACTTCAGTTTATCATGCATTACCTCCGGTCTGTCTCTGTGGGTGTTCACCGCCTCCACATTCAGAAAGATGGACTCCACCTTGCACCCATAGGCGACCGGGGTGAGCTTCAGCACTGTGTGGAGGGGACACTTCAGGTAGGGCATCTCATCTGGAACAACCAATCCAAGAAAAGAAAAAACTGATATGAACCCAGTTGCATCAGATTGTTGTATCCCTACTCATTAACCTGCTGTACCAGAGGGCTTATGGGAATTGTAGCTCAGCACCCACCTGCACTCTTATCCAGGAAGTAGGCCAGCAGGCAGCGCATGACGGCCTGATGGCAGATAACCAGGACGTTCTCTTGCCTCTCCAGCTCCATGATGACCGGCTCCACCCGCTGGACCAGGTCCTGGTAGGACTGCGATCAGGAGGGTGGGGTTATTTAAAAATCGATATTAGTTTATTGGATCGTAGTTATTCTAAAAAGGCCTCCAAAGTAGGGGGTTGCATTCCAATCATCTGGATTGTTTGGCTAGATATTATTATCATAGTTGTTATGTTTGTTGTGTGTGAAGATGTTAAGTGGTTATAGGGGTTTGTGTACCTCTCCAGCAGGGTAGCGATAGTAGAATTTATCTTCATCTCTCAAAGCAAACTCCTCCGGGAATTTCTCCTTCACCTCGTCATAGGTCATCTCTTCACACAGTCCCTAAAAACAAAAAAGGAACACAAGGACTATATTTCAGTTCGGCAACAACTAATGCAGCCGTGTGATGCTGTACTCTGACCAAATCAGGGTTGTGCGGCGCTGTGGGAATTTGACTGCTTGACCATGACGATTGTAGCAGTTAAGTAGAAACACTAACCAGACATCCCAACTTAAGAGATACAACGGCGAGCAACTGAACGTGATTAACGTCTTTGTACTCGTGACAGGTACACTGACGTACAGTCATCACAGCGATCGATCAGTCTTCCATCTTCACAGTTGCTCAGTAAACAGTGGGCATCTTGCGGTCTGATTTGAATACGGCCTAACGGTGCGTGTAAAGAGTGATACTCACAGCATCTATCTCATTGAGAGCCTTCCACTGTTCATACGGGACTCCCAGGTGCTCGGAGGTCTGGATGCTGCGGCACAGCTGGCTGGTCCAAACCTTCAGATCCTTCAGCTTCTGCTCCTCCACAAACTGAGCCAGGGCAGCCGAAAACTACAGCAGGGAGGGAAACAGTTCTCAACACCTGTCGTTTGTCCATCATGATGTTTTAAACTCTTGTACTATTTTCATGCTTCTGTCCGCGACTGTTGGTACCTGTCTGCCCCGCGGCGAGAGGCCAGCGTCACCGCCCAGCCGCCCCTCCAGGTTGTCGTTGCTCTCTCCGTGCCGACACAGGTAGATGGTTCGGGGCTGGACGTGGATATTCATCAGGTAGTAGACGATCTTACTCTGGATATGATCCTGGATCCGGTTGACGAGGAAACGCCGACCCACGTCTATCACCTTGATGAAGGAGAGATCCCTGGGGGCGAACAGGAAGGGTGAGCGATATATGCGAGAGTTTGTGGAACATCTGCAGACGTCCTGACAAAAACAAATGCTGATCATTTTACCTGTCGTGCTGGTCAGGGTCCAGAGGTTGGTAGCTGGTTTTGTAGCATTCAATTCTCCTCTGGAAATCCAACATGGCGTCAGTCTTGTTGCAGTCCCGGTAGTCTGGACACGATACCTTCACTTCCTGCACAGGGAGGAAGATTGTCAGACGACAAACGACACGCCTAATGCCAGAGTGCCATAAACATTTAATGTTGCACACGCCAGGATGCATTCATTGAGATGTCGTCTTTGTGACTCACCATGATGTTCAACGCGATGACGCTGGGATCGTCGCACACAGACTCGATGAAAAAGATCTGGACACAAAAAGGAAAAGTAGTTCAAAGTCAACGCACTGTCATTGACATCACAGCCCGACAACGTAGGGTCGCCACGGAAACACTTACCTTAAAGTCGTTCTCATTACCAAACTTGAGGATCATCTCCCGCCTTTCTCTTGTGGTGTTTGTGGCATCGAAGACCTGAAAGAAAAGAAACAACATGAAACAGCTTAGCAAGACGACAGGTGTTCATCATGTCACATTAGGACAAAGTTTTAGAAAACGTGTGATGCATGATGGGAAACTCACCGCTACTTGGCCTCCCTCGTCCTTCAAGTAGGACTTGACATCCCTCAAGGCTGCTAAGGCACATTGCCTAAAGATACAAAGACAGCGGAGATGTTAACTTTGTGTAATCATTAAAAGATATACAGCAGCTTACTCTGAATGTGCGCGTGCATTTGCAGAGAACTTACTGCCTGATTTTCACGGCACACTCGTTATCAGGCTTGAAGAAGTCATACGAGCTGTAGTTCTTGACCGCCTCCCTGCGGTACTCTCCCACATTGAAGACTGTGAGGAAGAAGCAACAAGCATGAAAACAAGTCCCGAGGTAGAAAAGGGAGTTGATGCTGCCGGTCAAAAGCACTGAACAGACTGTGCAAGTGTGCGTTCGTGTACCTTTGGTGGGCATGCCGATCCAGTTGAGGTATCGGGTGAGCTTCTTGGACATGTACGTCTTGCCTCGAGCCGGAAGGCCCACCATCACGATGACGGTGGGGGGGTTGGCGAAGTGGGGGGCGCCGACCGCTGCAGAGAGGGGTGACATAAGAGCCTGTTTACAGGACGGCAAAAAGAGTCAACACCTTTCTCAACAAGTCATGTCTTTCAGAACTTGGTCTGTGAAGGAGCAGAAGAAAACAAGGACAGAATTAACATCTTGTGCTTTGCAACCTGAGACGGCCATAACCGGCAGCCAGACAGCTGGCACTAATAACGACCGGCGACCAAGAGCTGCAGCCTGCCTTAATGTTTTCATTAAAACCACCTCTGCAGCCGTAACCTCCATCTTCCCATTTCTCTCCGTGCTGACGGAGGAGAGCGCGAGGCTGCCTGTAGCCGCCAGACTCTGCCTTTACTTCCCCCTCACAGCACATCTGACCCACTTCTGTGCGCTCTGAACCGGCTTACACGAGCCAGGAAGAGTCCTTTCCACCGGACCAAATATACTGTAACCCCACCCCCGAGGCCCATGGGAGATTTCAGATTCTATGATGTGTCACTGCAGGCTGCCCTGGATTCACACCGTGGCCAGGGAAATTCCGGGCCTTGATTCTGCATGTAAAATACATACTGTAGCCTCTAATACTTTTAAACGTCACATGTCCTCAACTTTAAAAGACTGGTTGTTTTTGTTCATCTGGTTCACCATGCCCCAAACTCTCTTGTCCTTATGGAAGGAGACTATGGACACATAAGTATCAGTGCATCAAGCTCTGAATCAGATCTTAGGGAATGGAAAAGCCAGTCCTCCAACATGGATGGTGCCCTTTTCTCCTCATTGATCAGTGAACTACAACATCCCACCAATAATCAATGAGCAATAGAAGAGGGTGCAGTGACCAATGTGAATCCAGATGTGCACCTACAATGTCTGAATAAAGTATCTTCAACCACGATCAAGAAACCCCTTACCTGTCTTATATCGTTACAGTTGATCTAATATTTCTCATTAGATTTAAATGCTCTATTACAAATAGAGCATTTAATCTGGCGGACTGATAAACAAAGACAAGCAGGGTTTGAGGGGGATGGAGCCGAGAGAAGCTTTAGATGTCATTATTCTTTTCATCAATACCCTCCTCCCTGCGGTCTCTTTGGTATAAAGCCAGCAGGGTCGTGCCACGCAAACGCGCTGCCGGCCGACCAATTAGAAAACGGCAAGATATCGCGCCGTGGTAACCATGGTGAGCGGGGCCGTGACGTGCCGCGCGTGCTGATTCCCGATGAAAGGAATTGATGAGTCAAGAGGACCGGCGTAGGACAGGTGCACTGATGACTGACACAGCCCAGCGGGGCCGTAGCTTACGTGGCTAACTTTAGCGGAAACGTAAGAAGAAAATGTAGATTTCAAAAAGGATTGTTAAGTTCCTATGCGGTTGTATTACGGGAACGGACGTAGCCATGTGATGCTACAGCTAACAGTAACGTTAGTCCTGAGCGCCATAGACACTTCTCTTCCAAAAGAGATAGAAGGAGCTGCCCACTGCCACGATCAACACTACAAGTCCATGTAATAATATTCTAGGGATAAATAATGACACACTAATAATACTAACACGGGGGACGTCATTCTGTAGGTTTTACCTCTCCGGGGTGCCGGCTTGCCATCCTTGGTGGGAATCCAGATCTTTTGGATCCTGTTCTGGGTCAGCTCTCTGGGCATTCCTCAGGGACCGAAGAGCCGCACAGCCGCTGAACTTAGATCCCGGGTAGAGAAGACAAAACGAGAGCCGGTGGCTGTTTGAGCAGCAGGAGCGTCCTCCGTTCAGACGGGATGAACCGGGCAGTGGACGGCGTGTCTGCACAGCGCGAGGAGCCGGGCTAATCTGCCGGTGTGCGGCACCCATCCGCTATTTAACCCCGCCCGGCTGGGAAGCAACGTGACCGAGGTGACGAAATACAGACACGCGCGCGCGCGCGCACACACACACACACACACACAGGCAGCCACAGCGCCTCCCTGTGGTGGTAAACTCTGTTTGCTCATTTTTGATATGTCTATTCTCATTATTATTGGCATTTAGTGAATTAGTTCTTAACTGTAAACGTATTTAAACGAGTCGCTTCATTGTGTTCGTCTATTACAACCACAGCAGTAAAACATGTTCTATATATTCATCATTTATCTCTCCTTATATGTAGTTTAATGGATTGATGTTCTTACATTTTAGGCCATTTGTTGCTAGTTTACATCGTTTCAGAGAGCTGCAGGGGTAGCAGTGCTTTGACAATGTAATGTACGATATCTATTTGTAGCTTTGAATGCCATTTTTATTCATTTCGTATTGTGTTGTCTATTTTCTAAACTGGACATTTCTTCATTAAGTTATTAGCAGTTGATTATGTGTGATATAAAATATAGTTTATCATTTTAATTTAAATAAATGTAAGCTTTTTTTTTTAGGAAGATGATCCTCCTGATTATCTTATTAATGGCACAGCTATTTGTAATGATACGAAACTGCGATGCACAACAAAAAAACAAAAAAAACAATTTAATGCTTGAACCAGATTGGATTTTATTAATGTGTTGGGATGAAGTGAAAGCGTTTCCCACTTGAAGCCCTTGCTGCGAGCCGACCTGCGGCTTCAGCAGCAGCTCCGCTGTAGTGTGTTGAGTCCGTGTGAAACGTGCAGTCTCACATCACCTCGCCCTCACTTCCCCACACTGGGTTGTCCTCTTGAGTCATAACGGGTATGATTGTGATTTGGTATAAACGCCAAAAAGCCCACACTGACCAAACATCTTTCAATTCAAGTGCTCAAAAAAAATGGAAACGTTGTAGGAGAATCAGACTCCAGTCATACATTTCATTAAAATAAGCTCATCATTAGATACTAAATGATTAGTATTATATAGTGTTTGATTGATAGCTGGGGGACATGGGGGAGCTTTTACAAGCTCTTGTAAAATGATATATACTCCACTTTCTCTTTAAGGGCATCTTAAAAATCATGACACACCACCTGGAAAACGTGTGCTGTTTCTTTATTTCTGTTATTATTTTTGTGATAACTGAAACCTACTTAATTCCATTTCTTTTAATTTGCATGTATGTATGCAGCTTTTTACGGCACCTGGGCATGAGATATAAATACAACAGCTCACTGAGGTTCTGCTGGTTTACAGTTTCAGCCTGACCTCCTACGACACTGGCCTGCAAATGGAGAGCTCAGAACATGAGATGCACACACACACACACACCATGCCATCACATTAGTACCTTGCAATATTTTTCAAACATTAAAAGCTTTGTGAAATTCAGTAAATCCTGATGGAACAAATCTGTTATTTGCCAGTTAAGTGCACCCATGATTACTGACTTAATCATGACCTCACTCTGTCTGCATGTGCTTTTGCTTTTAAATATTGTTCTGTGAAGCACTTTGTAACCTCTTTTCAAAAGGTGCTACACTGTGTAGGTGAAGATTTACTCATAAAACTATAAGTGACTTAAATGTTTCTCAGTCTACAGCAGTTATATAGTAGCCTATTTCCTACAGTGTGAGGACTGACACATTGTGTGTGTAAATTGTGGCTGCACTGTAAAAAATTTCTTAGTTGCCTCAGTTTGGACTTGTTCTTTAAAAACCATGTGAACTCTCTCCAACCTTTTCCAAAAAACCTACGTCTTCATGGCACTCCGACCGATATCGTGTTTATTTAATGGAGTTTATTCATCAGAGTGACAAACTCTTTCCTGTTCACCACCTGAACAAAGGGCAGCCGTGAGACAAAAGAGAACAGCAGTATAGCTGAGATATTTATGTGTTGGACATCCTTCTCACACATTAAGCGTGCCTGTGAGTATTTTTCTTAAACATGAGTAGAATAAAAAGAAACGGTTAGGATCTTTCTTCACGGCCTGAGGGATCCAGACGTCGCAGTCTGAACTTAGACACTGCGGTTGGGAAACCAGACTTGGTTCATGTCTGTTGTCTGTCCTGATAGTGAAACACTTTTTAAACTTTGCTTCGGATAAAGAGTGCAGGAAAGATAAAGTTTATAGGAACACGGATGCAGTTTGTGGGTTTTTAAAGGATAAGATTTTCATCTTCCCTCAACTCACAGGAACTCTCATTGTTTCCTGGAGACAGCTGGATAAAAGCTGCTGCTGCTGATTCAACCCAGGCTTTTGCAATTTCATTACAATGTCTTATTGTTTTCTTAAGTAAGCAAATAAAAGAAGATTGCCTTGGCTTAGTTTTTCACATATATTGCAGATACAGAGAGTTTGACAGTGATTTAGATTGTATTTTGACTCAGGAGAACTGCTCCTCTGTCTTGGCCAACTTTCCCTAAAAATAGCTGTGAATCCAAATGAGGCTAGGCTAAGTATAATTAAAATAATGTTTGTGAGGAAAACACTTGTATATGTCTTTAGTCTGTAATGAAATGCACTTTGATTGATGTCTCCCTGAACACAAAGCGGTTTGTTCTTTGTCCCCAGAGGTCAACAATGATTTTCCTTGGTTTTCCAGTATGTATGGGCAGGTTGGCTACAAGTTGTAAGATAGAATGTTTTTACATAAATCCCACTGACATGAGGTGATTCAGAGGACCTTTAAAGCATAAGTTAGTTGCAACAAGTGCAACAACACATCTTGACAACATTTATTTCCTGACTCTCTAGTAGCCGAACATCATCACCCGGCAGGGTCCGGGATCCAAAGAGATCAGATCTTTGACTAATATATAACAATTATAATGTACTCTATACAGTACTTTACAAGACAGAAATGTTGAGGCGCTTCTCATTTGATGCTACTTTATACTTGTATTCCACCACATGTTAAATGGAAATATTGTACTTTTTAATCTGTTCTTGGCAGCTGTAGTTCATAGTTACTTTTCAGATTAAAAGTTTACATTCAAAAAACACTGTTCCACCAAAGAGACATCTCTCCTCTAAACCTCAACCACTGTTTTCATTTTTAATAACTGTTCAAGGATTAAAGAGTAAAAGTATCCATTATATATATTTAAAAAACTAAAGTTAGAGAAAAGTCAAATAATAATAAAAATGAGTGTGGTAAAACATTGTTCTTTTTTCATCTCATTAACCCTCAGATAATAATGTGGACTGTACAAAAACCACTGAGGTATCAGTAGGATACATCCATTCCAAAATAAATCACCAAATTTATTTATTCATGCATTTGAAGTTGCGTTCAGTCCTGGGTCTGGTTGTTTTAAACATCGTCAGCTGGACACAACATATCCAGGCCAACCTACAGGCTCTTACACACACTACAGTGACCCTCAGCCACTTTAAGGAACAGGCATCCCGACCTCTTGACCTCATCTCAAGCCACGCCCACAGGTATTTAGGTCAGGGTGTAATAGGCTCGCTGACAGCCAATCACATCTCTCTGTGCATGTTCATCACACGCTCTCAGCATCAGTGTCACACTTGCTTCCTACATCCATGCACACAGACATTTTTTAAACTTCATTCAAAATCACATTATGGGATTTAGCCTTTTGTAGCTGTGTACTGTAACCTGGCTGCATTTTATTTTGTAATTTTTCTTTTTTCAAACTAAAGGAACTTCCTTTAAGCTGTGCTCTTGTTAAAACAGCAGACCAGTTGCCTTCTTCTGTGACAATGTTATTAACTTTAACTTTGCCAGGTACTTTTTCTTGATGTAGATGTTTACCCTTGTACCAATACCTGAGAAACGTATTAATAACAATACCTTCCTTTGAGCAGGATGTTTTTGTCTTCTTACAGCCCGTCAAACATCTCATCCATATTCCTTTGACCCCTGCAACCCTGCAGTATGAGTGATGAATTAACTCTTCCAAATGGGTCTCTCTTCTTGTTTCTGTTTTTCAATCCAACCCGTTTCCCTGATCTGAATTAAAACCTGCTCCGGTGGGATCCTCCCTGACGTGTTTCGCTGGAGCCTCCAGGGCTCCTTCAGCGCACTTACATAAGCTCTGAATGAGGCTGGGGCTGCGTTCACCATCCCAGTACCTTTCCCATAATCCATCAGGGCTAAGTTAAGACTACGGGTCCCTAGGGATGTTACCACTACTGACAAAAATCTGAGAGGGAAACTAGGGTTCTTGGATAATAGGAGCTTGTTTTGAGCTTAATTTATGATTTTTGCTAGAAAGTGTTTATACCAGGATGAAACATTTCACATTCTGAAGCTAGAAAACAACGGGAGTTCAGTCAGCATGACTAGGCTGATTTCTAATACTACATTTCAGAGAATAATTTGCTTTTCTCAAAAAACAACATAAAAACACATTACATTTGCATGGAATAATAACAGTAAACTAGATATATTTATACCCTTTATTTGGTCTTGACATAAAGGTTTTTTTTCTTCACAGGAAAAAGAAAAACCAAAAATCTACATACAGACACTTCACTGCTGTTCAAGAATTATAAAAAAGGTAAAAGATTTATGTACAAGTGGGGAGATGACGCGTGTTCATAGTGTGTCAGACTTGCTCGCCGAGGTCCAAAACCCGAAACTTGTCTAGATTGTAGAAGCAGGCCTTGACGACTCGCCCGCCGAAATATCGTCCGTTCAGATCCACCACGGCTGCAGACGAAACCGACAACACGTTTCAAGACATACAAAGTGAAATTACTTCTTAAAATGACATCTATGCTTCGGTCAAGTCCTCTAGTAAAACGTGAAAAGAGTTCAACTCTGCACATACATCATTCTGCAGTGAAACAAACATCCACGCGACGCAACAATGAGCTAAACTTATTTTTGAGTGGAGGCGGACTCTAAGGTCAGACTGTACCGTCCTACAGAGATAATGTTTAAGGAAAATACCAAACCTGCCCTCAGATACTGAAGATTTACACCGTTTAATTGTATTATATTTATTTATTTTAAGCAATCTGCCTAATTTGAATCTACCTTCTCTGGTGTCTTCCTCAGTGACCCAGAATGCCTTCTGACAGTATCCTGTGCAGGGACTTTAACATGTTTGCATTCTCTACGACATTTATTTCTCACGGTGTGGCTGTTGAACAAGCGGTCACGGTGAGTTGTAGACCTGGTCTCTTGTTCTTTTGACTGCATCTTTCAGTATGAGCATATCCCTAGCAGCTTGGATAGTTGGATACGAGGACACATCAGTTATGCATGGGTAGAAGAATACCCCCACTAAACGAACACAGATTTGTGAGTTCAATTCGTTTTCATGGTGGATGTTTTCTCCTTTAGTGGCCTCTTTGAAGAAGAAATTATTTGATTTGAGTGGATGAAACTGTTGTGACAGGCAGCTGAGAGATGCAAACAGTTTGCCCCTCGGTGCTACTTGAACTATTCCATTAACCTTTCACAGTTTTTGAGCAATTTCTGATCCTATGAAGGCATGGAACAAATTGCTTTTTATGTACAATGCCAGACATATCCAGAGCAGATTAAATATGATTTAAATGGCTAAATATCACCATTAAAAGGAAAATAATTCAAGGGTTAGATGCTCCTAACCTGGAATGATCATAGTAAACAGAAAAACAGCCAACATAAATGAATATTAACCTAAGACTTGATTTCACACAGTCACAGGAGGAAATCAGGTGTAACTTGGATCAGCCTGGGTTACAGTGTGAACATGACCTCTGACCTCCCTGTAGAGGAAAGAGTTTCATCATTTCATCATTGTTATTTATGGAAACAGATCCTGTAGTGTGACACTTTAAAACAGCAGCTTTTGACTGCAGCCCTCCGTACCCTTCTTCTTAGTGTCTGTCCCGCTTTCGGAGAGCTGTGATGTAAGAGCCACAGGGCCGCATATGATGTAACACCGCAGGGAGCCGAGGCTCACCTCGTTTCTGATCTGGGCCAACCCATTTAGAATGGGACACACTTTCACCCACATTATTAGAGCAGTTACACAATGGGAGGAAGAAAGCGATGCAATTACATCGCTACCAAAACAACTGATTAATATGGAAATGTGATCACTGGCAACCAATTCAGGTTAGAGTTTGGAGTTTCCAGGCCTCCTGGGACATTTCACCTGTATCTGCGAATGTGCGTGCCAAGATTCAAGATTTAAGTGTCCGATGACTTGGTGGTGAGTTCAGGCTTTAAAGAAATGTCAAATGAGTAGAAGTATCAGCATAGTTCAAGACAAATAAATACTGACCTTTGATGGCCGACTCCACCCTCTCAAACTCCAGAAATATCCTGACCGCTTCTTCATCTATCACATCTGCAATCTGAGGAGCAAAAGTGGGGGCGTTTGTAATCGACCTGTATTGATCAATAAATTCACTTCATGCTTTGCACTTCCCTTCCCTCACCTCAAAAATGACACATTTAACCACTTTGCCATATTTTTCACACTCTTCTTTCGTCTCCCCCTCCAGGTCTTCGTCCACCTCCCCTGGGCCCACCATGTTCTGCAACACAAACGCAGACATTTAGGCCGGCATGGGACAGTGGAGCCGCTGCCACCTCAAATACAGTTGAACACAGTAAACCTCATCTTTACATACAACCTTCTGCAATTTTGTAATTTAATGAAGCAAAGTGTAAAAGCCTAGAAGCACAACGAGGTCTTCTGTGAGCAGTTTCTGATCCATTTTGTGAGATCTTTCGCAAAACATGAAAACCAGGACTCATCACTAACAATGCAAAGCATTCTTTTCCACGCTACAGACAGACATACCCTCAGCAGGACCACTTTGGTTGGGTTTTTGAGGATCTCTGTGAGCGGGTTGGCCTCAGACTTCTTGGAAGAGTCAGCTGGTTGGATGGAAACGCAGATGAAAAAAAAAAGGTCATGTTTTGTTTTCTCCTCAAAAGAATATTTACAGGCAGCTGGAAAGCTGGATGGAGCAACTGAAGGTGGTAGCAATCGTTTTTATCATTTCATATCGAGTTTGATTCAGCATGCGTGATAAACAGAACAATTCTGCAGATCTTTTGTCCAAAAGCTGTAATAAAAGCACTGCTCTGTGTTTGCCAAGCCGACGTGATATCCACTTTTTCTGTCATGTCTAGCTGTTTGCCGTATTTTAAAGCTCTGCTTTTATTGTGTTATGCATGCTGCCGAGAACACACAAAAGGACCACTCAAGTGCAACACTGTTGTTAGTATTCACAGAAAAGTATAAATGTCATGCTCAAAAGAACACTGAAAATGCATATTACATCTTCACTTTTTAGCTAGTCCGTTGTCAAACTCTGGCCCCCAAACTGGTAATCAGGGGCCACAAAGTGTTCCTCAGCGTTGAACATGGTGTGCTGGCTCCTACTTCCATTTGAGAAGAGGGAGAGAATGTCTAAGTGACTGTATTCTCATCGAAATTCTTATTCTGTGCTGTATGTAGTCGTAGTCTATGGGTTAAGAGAATAGGTCCAACAAATAAAAGCAATGCATGCAAGTCCAAATTAGAAGCAGAGCAGTTTAAGAAGGAGACCAGATTCAAAGTAGACCAAAATGAAACCAAAACGAGCAAAGACTGCAGTGTGTGGACGTCACTAGCACACGTCCAGCAGAAAACCAGGCAAAACTATTCCACTCAGTGCCGTGGAAGAGCTCATTACAGGACTGCTTTGGATGTCAAGTTTTGGGTACTTTTAAAACAGACATAAAGCATCGCTGCTTTCAATTTGGTAACTTTGAGTGAGTTAAATAAAAACATACATGTAAACATGCACAATAAGAATAAAAAGGCACTGTGCATAATGGGAGAGAGAAAATGGGAGTGGAAGCCAACCTGCAGAGCCTCCGGCTGAAGTCTCTGCAGCACCTGACTGGCTGGACCCTGCTGCTCAGTCACACACACACACACACACACACACACACACACACACACACACAATGAAAAAGTACAAAGATAAGACATGCACACAAAGTCACAGTAAAACATGTAACTGATTGTGGAATGACACCGTGACGGTGACTGACAGGTGCAGAGCAATAACACGCGTGAAAAGAACAAGTTACACGAGCTCTGGAGACAAAACGAGCAAAAAAAGTCGGGTCATGCAGCGGACTGGTAAAAAGTACTTGAAGGACATCGCACATGAGAGAACGTTGGCTGCAACAAAGACACGGTCGCGCAGCACTTACGTTTTTCTGCAGCGTCGCCGATGATGATCTTCCCGCCTCTCTTGCTGGTCTTCTCTACAGACAGCGCTGTGCTGAGGCCCTGCTCGTGCTTCCCCAGGCCCTGGCCTTCTTTAAAGCCGTACTTCTGCATGATCTTATGGGCTACCGTACCTCTGTGGGAGCAAACTTCTGGGTTTAAAAATGTGCTGCAATACTAAAACCGTTTGTCCACACTGATTTACCATTTGCATGTTTGTTTAACTCATTTCGTCATGTCATCATTTCACAGTGAATGTGCACTGCAACAAATGTCCAGCCTTTCGACAAAGATTAATTAATCAAATGAGGTTATGTTTTACACAAATAATGTTGATGTATTGCATAAAACGTGTCTGGATTTTGTCAAAATGATATATATTAAACTTACTTTGGATGGTAATTAAGTTATTTACATAGCCAAACTGCCCTTCTACATGGTGGCCAGATCTACAGGATTTGAGATTTCCTTTCTTTAGATCTGTGTTTGTGTAACACATCGTAAACTGCGGGAAGTATCATATACCTGTCAATTTATTCGGGTTGTGCCTACTTCAAAGGACACCATATGGGGAGGAAATGTCAATTACTTTGCTATCTCTGCGTAAATACAACGCGACCAGAGGCCTCAGGACCCTCTGCGTGCCAGACACCCTTTGTGTGTACAACAGCTGGTCCTCTCTGCGTAGAAAGTTAAATAAATACTTGAAAGACTGACGTTTCAGAGACTTCCACCACACTGACATCACATGTGTGCTTTTTTTTTTAAGTTACAACTCAAAAACATGAATTGCCTACCTGTTGAGTGTGTCTGTGTGTGTGTGTGTGTCCCACCCACCCCATGTTGGCCAGGAAGGAGCTGGTTGGTCCGGGTGGCGAACGCGGCCGGTCCAAGTCCTCAAACATAGGTGGAGGGATGGCGGCCTTTGAGCCTCTGGCAGGACGACCTTCATCCTCGTAGGAGAATGGAGAGGAGCCTGAGAAAACACACACACACACACACACACAGAGAGAGTTTTATTTGATTCCTGTCACAGACTTGTGCTTTCACCTCAAACCCTGATGATGATGTAGACGATGCTGCCCTCTGCTGTAGACAAACTGCCCACACTGCTGCTGATTTAACATCACTAACAGAAGCTGTGGTCCTCACCCTTTCACTCATACCCTGTTTCCACCAAATTAGATTCAAATACAGGAGTACCGTGAAGCAGACCGGCATTTCAGTGCCGTTTTCATCAACCTTAGTCAGCCATTTAAAACAAAGCACGAAACCCTGTTCTTTTCCACCTGCCATTACTGCATCTTTATTCTGTTCATGTTTAAAAACTTGACAGATCATCAGACTTACTGTCCACAAGTGAAGAAGGAGGGGCGATAGCTGCCCCGCCCATACCTGAGAGAGAGAGAGACAGACACAGATGATGCATCATGTTAGAGACAGAGGTTTGTTGTTTGTGTTGGGTGAGACATGATGACTGTGATACACAGCTGCTACATTTAAAGTATCTCATCAGACATTGTGCTTCTACGTTTCCACGCCATCATGTTATTCATCAATGCTAAAATGTTTGCTATATTTTTGTTTCTCCTTTAAGTCCCCAAGTGGTATATTATGCTCTTGCAGTTGACCTACCTTTCAAGGTGGTAGAGACTTTGGTTTTAATCAGATAATGACAAATAATGACTACATCCTCTGGGATAGGTTGGCCTTCAGGCTACGGCTCTAACTCACAGCATCAATGATGAAAACGTCTGAGGGTGGCGAATATCTCTTCGGGGAATCTATATCTAACCAAAGTGGGATAAAACTACTCACTTCGTTTCCTCCGCTCTTTCTCGTAGTCGTCTTCCTCATCCGAGTCGTCCTCTGCTGCAGGGAAACGAGAGAAACCACTTGGAGCGCCACCGTCGTGCCGGTCTTTTCTCTTCCTGCAACACATCAACTTCAGGATTTGAACAGGAGTCCTATAAATATTCTGCACGGTACGCTCTCTTTCTTTGGTTTCTCACAAACAAATATTACATGACAAATAACTAAGTAGAGCACTTTTCTAGACTCAGCCCCATGTTAATTACAGATGCATCAAGTTCCCTTGAGTAGCAATAAGTTGGAAAAGACAATGAGTAGATCAGATGTAAACGACCACGGTCGTACTTTTCCCTCTCCTCGATCTCCTTCTGCCGCTCCTGCTCCCTCTGTCGCTGGCGTTCTTCTCTGTGCCGCTTCACCACTTTCTCGTAGTCGTTGGGGAACATTGGATCGTACTCGTCTGCCAGAGGGATCAGGGCATCGCCGGAGGAGAAAGCACTGGGCACGGCGTCCTGAAGCACACACAAACACAGAGAGTAGCACATAGTAGCTGTAAAATGATTTTGATAAGCAGATTTATTTTCAGCTGCATCACAAACAACCAGGACTGAATAAACGCAAATGGCCAAGTTCCCTGCAAGACAGACCTTGAGTCCAGCAGCAACATGTGGAGGAGTGTCTGGGATCTGTCTCTCATCACTGGAGCCTCCTCTCTTTAGATCAATGACCGGAGCCAAGACAGTGGTCTGCTTCAACCGCTGCGTCTACACATACACACATACACACACACACACACACACACACACACACACACACACACACACACACACACACACACACAGTGAATATGTCCACATTGGGTTTAGTTTTTTTTTCTTATTGTAATTGTTTCTGAATTATTTTTTATGTTAACATAACACTATCAAGTGCATTTGCTGTAAACTCACTCAATCCCCCCCCCCATTTTCCACTTGCGTGGTTACAAATGTTGCATATAGCCTCTATTCTTTTATCACCAATTTAAATTATTTTAATGCATTTTACTGTTCTCCTTATCATTATATTATTGGTTCAGCACTTGGAGTTGCATTTAAAGTATCACTCGTGCAATATGAATAAAGTTTGATTGATTGAATAAAGTATCTTTGCTGTTACTGATTTGTTTAGTCATCACAATGTGCCGTACCGCACGTGCCTACCTTGGCCTGGGTCAGAGCCGCCTTCTTCACCTTCAGCTGGGACTGCAGTAGCTTGAAGTTCTTGGACCAGCCTTCGGTCTTGGTGTCATTGGCAGCCACACCGAGATCATCATACAGCGACATTGCTGCCCGTCAGATCTTCTGTTTCCTACAGGCGCGGCGATAAACTATAGGAGCATAAGACTCTTCTGCAGCACTTGGATAGAAATTGAGGTTGTGTATTCGCAGCAGCCTCATTAACCTCGCTCACTTTTTGTTACTCAATAGTTTATTCATTAAATGCAACGACACGTCGAAATCGTTGTCACTTAGCTAACGTTAAGCGTAAACCCTAGCAGACCAGGAGATACTGTCTAAATATCAATGTAGCTTACGTTAGCTAATGCTAACAAAGCTAGTTACTTAACTACCTGCTCCTAAACGAATTATGCCCCAAAAAACGTATTATTCTGCCTTGTTTTCAACTTACCGGTTTTAGAAACACCAGAATATAAACTAAATGTAAGGGCCTATTAATTAGAAAGGGTTTAGCGGCACATTGTTATAACGTTAGCTCTTCGCTGTACGAGGCGGAAGCCAGCAGCACAACAACAAAACTACGCGCGACAGTCAACGTCATTTGACGACCTTTTCCGCTCGTGCGCCGCGTAGCGACTGGATGTATCGTCACCACTGCACTTATTTCTCTAGATCCCCATTAGCTACTGCCACACATCCATGGCTACTACCAAGGTCGCAGCTACTCTTCCTTGGGTCCACATGTAAACATTACAATATAATGTAAAACAAGGATGAAATTTAAAAAATCAAGGTAAAATGGAACATGTCACACAC
>JAVQJD010075822.1:0-10864 GCA_036023655.1 Nannoperca australis
CACCAAACAAAAAACCCATAAGTACAAAGTTAAATAACAAAAAGATTTAAAAGAGCAAGTAAGACGAGCGGAGCGATTGTATCGGGCAGCACGCACTTACAAGCGCATGCGCACACTTACATATTTTGAATAAAGAAAAAATAATAAACAATATAAATAAACAAATTGTTGTTCTTTACATATGGAAAAGCAATAAACGTGCATTGTTCCATGAGTACTGCTTGTGCTGTACTGTTAATAGATGACCTGTCGTGTTGACACATAAAAGCCAACAGCTGTCAAGTAACAACAGATATGTGAGTAATAAAATAGCTAGTTAATGGTTATACAATTTCATCACTGCAAAAAAGACAAGACGATGGTCGAAGACAATACTGCAATGGTCGTACAGTAAAGTAAACAAAGGGAAGCGATGGACTTTCCAAGGTGTGATATAAACAAGTAGGACAGGCAAGTCCAACAGAGCAAGCGTCAGCATTAAAATCCATTTGAAGAATCCCTAAAAGGTAGTTCTCACGGCAGACCTGTATGAAATGCATGTTTCATATCATTAAGAGACCGATTATATGATGATAGAATAGAAATAATTCCTTCTTGCAGCCAGGTTCACCCTTGCTGTATGCATTTGGTGACATGGTTGACACCTACCACCTCCCTTTTTGCATGCTGTTTTGAATAAGAAAGTAAAGCAAAAAAAAAAGAAGAAAAAAAGACTAAATTAAATGTTTAATTGCTTTAACCCAGAACACTGTAATTCTTCCATGGGTAGACAAACTAATGCTCTTAAAATTTGATGTGCCTCTAAAGCTATGGAGTTATAAGACCTTGTCACTAATTGCTTACTTGTGTTAACTAGCAAATCAAAATTGAACAAAACAACAAGTTGACAAAAATTGATTTTAGGAGAATTGGAGTCTGAATTCTGTTTAAAACACCCTGCTTGCTCTTAGAGAGTAGGGGGACGTTTTTTTTTGTTTTGTTTGAAAGAAATACTTTAAAATAATTTTCACTAAACTGTAACCCTCACCCTTTTCAGGATTTAATACAATTAGATATAGTATTATAGTTTGTTAGGGCAGCAGTTTGCTTATAAATTATACATGCTATTGGAATCAGTTCATTTGTAAAATCAGAACTCTTAATTGTTATCATAGAAGACATTGAAAATGTTCATTTCTCTGTCGGTAATCTGCCTGGTGAATTTAGATAGATTAGATTGAGTCTTAATAGTGTCCTAAAAGTTACCTCACATTTATGTATGTACAACTTTCGCATTTCTTGCAAGGAAATGTTTAAATGTGTTCTTAATTTTCCTTAATTGGGATTGTTTCGTTAATAGCTTAAACCACTACCAAAGCGCTTTGGCTCATTTCCTGCAAAACAAATTACCTTCTCAGTGTGACTCCTGGTCTCAAAGATTGTATGTCTATACGTTTCCCCTTCCCTTCTTGCATAAATAAGAGGTTATATAGAGAGATCATTTAAACGCCATCAGATTCAAACCAGTAAGACCACAAAAGAAGTGATCAATCACATCTCGGACAGACTGGCTCAAAGGCCTTTGTTGCAATTGCCTTTGCAGGAATAACATGTAAAGCACAGATTGATTTGTTCCACCAAAGCAAAGACAATCTACTTTTACTAACTACTAATCTTTGTTTGAATCCTTATTGATTTCCTCATATTGCACGCTCTGATCTTTGTGTACACAATCTATCATCAGATGTTGTCTGTTTCGGTGGGTTATGGTCAGTGACACCTTATTATAGACAACAGCATCCTGGCAGTGATTTGCCTCGACGGTTGATTTTAATTAGGTTGTTGTTTGACTACTCTCCTGTAACCAATGTCATCACAATATGCCACCTGGCTGCAAAATAATAAAGGCCCTGCCTCACTTATAAAACTCGAGGATCGCACTGGCTGTTATTTGTTATAGAACTAGTACGTTGAGTACGTGATGTGCTTGGCCTGTAAGTGGACACTGCGAAAGTCCACTTTTGTCTTTTGACGAACTAGTAATATGCTTTTCTAAACAAACAAACGAAATTATGAATTTTAAAGCCATAAAAAAAAAAACCCGGTTTATCTCATTTTAAATGCATGAATACCCAGTTGGGCATGCACTTGGATTCATTGACACTGTAATCATGGCTGCATTTGGAGACACCACCTGTCTGGATAAAATAAAGAAATGGCACCAACCTGGCAAACCAGCACATGAAAACCGTAAGAACCTTTTGCCGCATCAGATGCATAATCTCTGCTATATTGATTGTAACGGTCATTTCTTTGGACTGTCTTTTTGTCGATGACCAGTGGATCCATTGATTATGCTAATTGATGTTGTTATTTATGAGATATTGATAAGATAAAATATAGTTTTGTTACTGGTGAACAGCCTGTAACCAAATGTCCTCTCACCATGACTTCTCAGTCCTCCAAATTTTACCGATTCCCTTCGAAGAACAAAGAAACACAATAGTCAATGAAATCTATACTTTACAGTTATACTGCACAGGTTGACACTGTCTGGTATGGTACCTTGTTTTCACGTTACGCTCCAGTGAATTTTACTTTGAGAGAACCTTTCTTTTCCCCTTGTCGCCAAATGAATTCAGTGGAGGTGTCCCTGAGAGGGCTTTGATGTTGTTGGACACAAACTGAGGAGATGTGATGTACCTCTTGCACTTCAAGAACATCATCAATGAATCATCCTTTGGGCTGTCACAGGAAATCAAATGTATCTTGCATCTCTCACCTCACCAGCTTGTTTGAGTCACAAGCAGTGAGCAAAACCTTTGATCTTATTCAGTAAACACAGGTTGAACTGGGCACATTCTGGCTCTGGATCAGGTCTCTGGGTGAGAAGAAACTAGCAGAAACATTTAGCAGAATCCCCACTAAAACATCTTTCCTATTTTTACAATTCATGTTTCATTTTGGAGCAATTTAAATTCTTATAGAACCATTATTTCTCCCCAGTGTTCTCTACTCAAAACTAACACTACAACAAAGAAAAATGTCTTTTTATTAAAAGGGAAAAGCAGATGGAGTAGAAAATAAAAATGCATTGAGCATCAGTAGCATCTTTTGTCTGTCAGGACTGTCCTTTGATTGTGTGACAGCCCCAATAGAACACATTTACTGTAGGCATTGCTTTCAGTCAAGTATAGAAACACAGGCCAATTTTTGGCTGTCTTTCGAGTCCAATTTTTCCTCCTGTGTGATTTTGAAACTGGGACCTGAAGGTTTGCTCATCACAGGGATTGATTGGATGGGAGGATGATGATCACAAACCCTCTGCTGCCTGCCACGAGTCCTGCCTCCCCAATTGAAACCGCTTGCTGCTACTTTCACAGCCAACAACCATCACTTTCTCTCAACTGTCCCTCAAGTGAAGTTAATAAAAGGTCATGAAAAGCTCAAAGATTAGAGTTCTTTTGAGCAACAAAGAAAATCTGTGTTTCGTGCAGTGTTCAAGGGATGTCACTGCAAGAGGGGCCAGACAAGTAGGCAAACAGAGACAGGCAAACAGATGAACAGTTTAGTTTACAGACAGAATGAGAACAAGATAAAGTTCAAAAGATAGGGAGAAAACCGGCTGGCGGCTCTACATTGACAGGTAAACAGATCATTTCATTAAAGATGTGCCATGGAATTTAAATCAAGGTGATAATCCTTGACAACATGGATATTGATATTCTCCCATTAAAAGTACACAAGAGACTTATCGTAAACAAAATCAAACACAATTTCATTTTCTTTTTGCTTCTGCAATAATGTCTATCTAAATACACACAGCTCCTGCAGCATTTGGAGACATTTGACTGATAAATCTAAATAATTTAATTAAGGACGACGGAGAGGTAAGGTGGTATTTATGAGGCAACAGTGCACGTGTTCTGAACACGTATGGTTAAAAATGGATTGATTCTTCTGAACTGCACGTGCACTAATGACAACGTAATGGTGTTGTGAGATGTGCCCTTTTCATAAATTAATGAGGAATGAGTTTGTGTAAAACTCATCTACAATGTGTCCTGGGGCTAACACCCTTGGTTTGATCAGTAATGTGATTTGTGTGGCGCATGCTCGGCCTTATGCCATGACATTATCCAAACTCATCAATTAACACCATATCATTATAATTTTAGCGGGGTGTGGAGGTGTTGTTGGGGGCAGTCAGTCAAAAAGGGAAACCGACTAATGAAACGGCATTAATAATTGGATGAGGAAGGGATGGATCAATAAAATGTATAGGCTATGACTGCTTTACTTTACCTACACAAATACATTCTGCCTTGATTGTTGATACCTGAGCTCTTGATATTCATTTCTGTTTAAGCACTCTTGGTTCTCTCCCACAGTTGTTTACATGCTAGTTAGTTACTCGTTACTGTAGTTTCGCTTTTTGTTCAGTCAGCAATTGCTTCAACGGTTGCACCTGCACCCACGTGTTCCAACAGCCACTGTTGCTATTATTGTTATTGCTCTCATTATTAATATTGCTTTTAGTATTTTTAATATTAACATCAATACCGTTACAACAGTTATTACGTGAAATCTCTATGTAGTACTGTACCACTGCTCCCCCTCCCTCCCTCCCTTTCAACCCAACCAGTCGAGGCAGCCTGGTTCTGCTCTTGGATATTTAAAGGGAGTTTATCTTTGCCGCTGTCGCCTAGTGTTTGCTCGTGGTGGGACTGTTGGGTCTCTTTTACAGTATGAGATAAAACCATTAAGGTGCCTTATTTTGAGAGTCATATAGAGCAGATAGATTAACACAACAATTTCTTCATTGGTACATATTGAAAACCACAAATTATTTATTTTCTATCTATTTTTAGTTTAAATTGTCGTTAAACTGGTCTCACAGTGTGCTGAGGTCAGAGTATAGACATATTGGTTGAGTCCCTGCCTGGCTGTGCTTGCCTTGCCAAAGTGTCAATATTTTTATTGTAACAGAAATACGGAGGTGAAAAGGGACGCTCACCGAAAGTGAAAGAGTGCTCTGCACAGTAGTGTGACTATCAGCAGTGCAGGGTGTGTGACTGCACAAAGGAACTGGGTCTCCAGAGGACCAACTAATACCTCCCGTCCACTCGATCACAGGAGCGAGAATTCTCAAATGATTTGCTCAAGTCCTCCGTTTGATTTCTTGCCAATGCAACAACCTTTAAGACTTCCATCAAGGATGAAAAACAAGACCTGTGTAACAATGCATCGTCTTCAAACTGTTTTAGAGGCAACAGGCAGGTAGATGGTAATATAAACAGATATAATGAGGGATAAGATAATGGAGCCTGGAACAACTGTAAGTTACCCTCTATGCTGGGGTTAATTGCTGATGAGGTGAGTAGGTGGCCCTGAGCAGAAAACTCATCAGTGACGACTGGTGGACAGGTGAGGAATAGCAGGTCTGAAACAACTTGAAGGGGTCAACTGTAACTGAGAGGAACTACAAGCAAAGGAGGAAGGAGAAGAGGACCAATAGCTGTCTCCATGACAATCTGTCTTTTCAAGGCTAAAACTGAAACTAGATAGAAAAACATTTAAATGAGGCCATGGCGCACACAGTATGTTAGGCCACAGATTCAGCCTGAAACATAAAACTCACATGGCTGTTTTGAAAGTTTACTGTATTGAAACGTATTTAAATGCAAGCGTCATTCTTTGCATGTAGTATGGTCCTTGCCATCTCTCCTATTGAAATTAGACCAACTCTGTATTCTTACTATAGATGTGTCCATGTTAGAGCCAACTAATAATGCGTTACGGCCTTGAGTAAAAAAAAAAAGAAGATTATTAGAGTACAGACAGCCAATATCCAGCAAACGTAGCTGTGAGGGTTTTAATGCCATCCTTGTCATTTCTAACTCAACATTAGTCAGTGATGCGGCTCTGCAGCAGCCACCTTGGAGAGTTAAAGATGATACAGGCTTGTGACACAGTTTACCACAGGCCCCATGCGTCATCCTGGGTTGACACCCACTATCCATCATTCTTCCCAGGAAAGCAGGCATATTGGACATTTTATGCGTGGATAAAAGACAAAACATCACAACAGAATAATGCATAAATGAATCCAAGTCCCCGCTGGGGTTCTCTAAGGATTCACAAATCAAAACGTGACAATTGAAAGGTACAAACCAGCCTCTAGCCTTTGGAATATTTTACTGATTTGTGCTTCACCTTGGGAATTGAATTATAAAGGAATCATAAATGTATCCTCCAAAAGGAATAAGGTGTCCAAGTTACAAGTCCATTTGTCCCCATTATTATTGCATTTTTTAAAGTGGACTTTACAAGGTTGGCTTTTTCTTTCTCAAAAGTCAAAGTTGTCTGTTACATTGGTGGATACTTGACTACATTTGCAGTGTTACAGGGTCCTATTTTACAAAACATCTGTCAAAGCTATAAATAGTGATGATGATTTTTTTTGGACCTTACTTTAGAACCACTTGTGTTTCCATAAAAGACAGCCATTGTGTAGCCATCAGTAAATTTCACTTTGATTTCATAATTAAGGGAGAATAATGTAACAAGCTTCTAAATTATTAAAGTTAATTTTTTCAAATAAAAAAGCTTCATTACTCCACTTTCCCTGCCTTTTTTGTGTTTTGTCAGATGGTCACCTTCATCAAAACCATTTAGCTTAACTGCCAGTGATGTCTCGTATTGCAATTCAGTGAAGTAAAAACATGAGTGAATGGTCTGTCACACCAGAGAGGGGGTCTGAAAAAAGTGCCACCTTTTCCATTTATTGAGTCAAGAATCACATTTGAATGGAAATCGAACCAAATCACGCCAAATCAAAACCCTAGTTCACCACTGTGACAATACATATCCGTACAAGGTTAAGTCATGCTACACAGACCTCTACAGTTATTAAATATAAACATTATGTTAGTCTGGCTATATCAGTCAATGTTATAGCCACCTGTGATGTGTACAGCCTTGAGTAAATCTTTGGTTCAAGATTGGTGGACAGGTACAGTTTTCTGTCACTGCATTTACTTTTTTTTTACCATCTTCATTATTTAAAAGGGAATCACTCAATACAATGGCAAGTTACTTGACTTGTTATGGCGCCTCCCTTTTGTATTTTCCATTTTCTAGCTATTACCACAGTGACCAAAACAAATTGTAAAATATAAGGTTGACTCGTGCTACACAGACCTTATTTCCACAATGTCAGCGTTGTGATCGTGGGACTAATAACTTGAATTCTGGCAGGTTTTCACATTGTTGACACAGACTAGGCAGGCTGCTGTTTGTTTCCTCACTTCGACAGCCTCGTGGCAACAGCCTTGTGAGTCCCTATTTCAACTTTTTGTTGTTTTGTGGAACGCTTGCATGTCCTTGTTCACAGAGCATCGTATCCTCAATTAAACTACACTCACTAAGCTGTTGAGCACCAGGATTATTCTGTATGGTAGTGACATTTTGTATGTGGCTATACTCCCGTGGGTTTCTCTCACATTTAGAAAGCTGCTTAACCATTCTGACAGCATGGCAGACTAAGCCAAAGCACATAACACCACACTTCAAAATCAGTCAACGTTGAAATGAAATTAAACGAAAGATACATAATAGAACAAAAGGTTCCAACTGGCTGGTGAGAGAAGATGGCTAAGTAAGAGTATTCTTCTGAACCAGCAACAGTGGCCCCATTTAAACTAGGAATAATAAAGACACTACGATACAAAGACAGACCGAAAGGCAGATCGATGGAATGATAATAAATGTAGAGAAAAGTTTAAACAAATTAGCAACAAATCAAACAAAGAATCTGAGATGTAATCAGACATGAACATTTTGTATATAACACCATTAGTACAATCTAGCTAAACAAGTGTAATAGTGACTTAAAATAATATATAAGCGTAACGACATTAGCTTAGCTAACTTTTTGACATCTTTAGAAGCAACCATAACATGGCTCTTGACGTGTGATTTAAAAGCTTTATTCAGAGTCTAAATTAATTTATGATTAGTTGTTTGGCATCAAACTTTTATTAGACATCCCAGAAAGAAGAGGTCTTTTGTGGTAGATGGTAGAGGATATTAGAATATTCTGGCTGGTTTCTTTTCTTTCTTTTAGGGCAGTTTAATATTGTAAAAATATTTAAATAATTCAGGACTATAAATTGTATATTACCTTTTTGTTAAGTCACAAGGTGCACAGTGACTAAGTAATATTTTTCAAACTTCAGATGGCCTTGGCCTCAATTCTGTGTATTTGTTAAATTAAAATTAAATCTAACCTCTTAAAGACACAATTGTTTCTAAGAGAGGTACAAGATCTCTGGTGGATAAACCATTCACATGTATTGTGTGTATTCACATGTAGAATCAGTTGAAAGGCAGGAAAACAACCTGGACAGGTTGACATTGCATCTATAGCCTGGAGGCAAATGTAGAGCAAAATCCATGACTATCCTGATGTGTGGGGGCTTCATTAGTTGCCTAATTACAGATGTGAAGAATATGGCATTTATTATATGAAATGATGAAAAAAGTAACAAAGTGAGAATAAACAACTCCTTAATTATTTGATAATTACTTTTTTGATCTGTGTGGTTGTGACTCATTAAACAACTACTTCTAGAGTGGAATATTATTTTCCTTTGAGAACTCCTTGTGTAGTAATACACCGGTCCATGAATACGCAGTAAATGTCAAAGTCTGTATAATAAGTTCCTGGTGTTTATCCTCTGTTATCATCTGCATGACTAATGTGTTTTATATGGTGTAATGGACTGTTGGCTGACAATGGACTTTAAATAGTAAAGTGAAATAAAGAGTCCGTTCACAGTACACTGCATAGTCTTTGAATACTGTTTACTCTGCTTGGTAATAATCTATATCAGGCCTTAGATTTCATTCACCACAGAGTACATTGAGTTGTATGTTGTATACAGACGCACAACAATCCTATAAACTTGATTACTTTGTGGGTTTTTTAAAATTAGTTTTCTAATACCAGATAGTGTTGAGCCATATAATGTGTTGTTTGCCAATGCACAACATTTATGTTTTAAGGTGGTTTCACTGTGGTCGATTGTTTTATGAAAAAGTAAATCTTTTGAAAGATCATTAGTGTTGTAGAGCAGCTGTAGCTCATTGCTGAGTAAATGCCACCCAGTTAGGCAACTTTAGCAATCTTTCTGTGAAAAAGCTGTCATATTTTATAAAATGGCAGATGTCATCTTTTGAAATGACTTCACTCAATATTAAATACTTACATTCATTTGTAAATATGAACGTTGACATGCGTAGGCTCTGTTTTCTTAAATTATTGCTATCCACTTAAATTAAATTACTTCTGCTGCTTTTTCTAGTTAAAAAAATAAAGTATTAATTTACCGTAGATCAATAAAGTTAATTTAATAAAAATGTTATTGGCAGTGCTGACTAAGTGTTCCCAGAATCGTCATTCATGTCGTCCTATAAAAGTATATTTACTACAATTTAAATTAAAATGCTAACAAATTAAATTATTTTACTATAAATATGTGTTTATTTCAGTAATTGTGATTAAAGCCAGTGGCTTTGTAGAAAATGTTCATGTCATACTATACGCCTGTTTTTGTTTTTTATCTTGCATTTTAGGCGATCTCCTTTGTTTCAGATCCTTGATCCTGTGTTCTTTTATTTTTTCTTTCATCTCTCTTTCTGGCACATACACACAGACACACGTCAGCTTTCCACTTTAGGCATCATTGGCTCTTCGCCTCCCTCCTCTTTTCACCCCTACTCTGTTTTGCCCTTCTCTAAAGATTTGATTAATTCATGGGTGAGAGAAGAGAGACTCTGAGCACACATTAGCAAAGGAGTCACCAAGAGTTCACTTTGAAGAGAAGAAAGACATACATCCATGACCTCCAGCAATGATCTGTGGATGTTTTGGCTTGGCCCCATCAGTAAAGGGGTTTCTTTGGGTTGTATTTCCATTTGTCTGATCTAGAAATCTTAGAAAAAAGGTTTAAAAACCATCCATATAAAATTTTCATAGCAGATTATCTGTTTCCTTAAGAAATGTACTGAACATGCCTGCAAAGCAAGTCTCTTACTTTAAAATGCTCTTGAATGTAAGTGCTTTACAAGAAGAAAAGAATTGTTCTCGTGTTCTCTATGGTTTTTCTCTTTGTAATGAGTGTTGATGAAGCACAATAATTCAGATAGATATTAATAAGTATATTTAAATATTTTATTTTACTTTAATGTGCCTTTTTATATTTATTGAAATTGAGTCCCTCACTGGAGTAAAATTAGTAAAACCTGCTCAGAAATAAACCAAGAAATGACGGAGTAAAATTCTAAGTACAAAGTATATGCTCTCTGGAGTGCTACACTTTTTAATTCCCCATGTTAATTAATCTAGGATAATCAAACTCTTATCACACACACAGAGGAAACCAGTAGAAGGCAGAGTGGCTGTAAACATTTAATCAGTCTTTCTTTCTCCATTTGACTCTGACTCAGTGTTTTGCGGCCACAGAGAGGCCATATTCTTACATAAATACATTTTTTAATTGTGATTTGTACTCTCCAACTGTGGTCTCATCAACATGGAAACTGTTCATTTCAGCCTGGTGACGACACACAGACTTGATGTTCTGTGTGTACTCGATGAAAGAAAGCAGAAAAGGGGGGCATCCTGGTGGTGCATTTGTTGGGATGCCAACCATATAACCCCCTACGTCTGTGGGTTGATCCCGGCCAGGAACCTTTGTTGCATGTCATATCTCCACTATCAACTGTCTAACAAAAGAGGAAGCCGGGGGGGGGGGGGGGGGGGGGGGGGGGGGGGGGGGGGGGGGGGGGGGGGGGGGGGGGGGGGGGGGGGGGGGGGGGG